>BTPG01000007.1:2319853-2370355 GCA_036245525.1 Semisulcospira habei
GGCCCATGACAGCTATACAACCCCAGTAGCAAAGGATCTTTGGGCCCATGACAGCTATACAACCCCGGTAGCAAAGGATCTTTGGGCCCATGACAGCTATAGGACAACCCCAGTAGCAAAGGATCTTTGGGCCCATGACACCTATACAACCCCAGTAGCAAAGGATCTTTGGGACTGTGACAGCTATACAACCCCAGTAGCAAAGGATCTTTGGGACCGTGACTGCTATAGGACAACCCCAGTAGCAAAGGATCTTTGGGCCCATGACAGCTATACAAACCCAGGAGAAAAGGATCTTTCGGCCCAAGACAGCTATAGGACAACCCCTGGAGCAAAGGATCTTTGGACCCAGGACAGGTATAGGACAACCCCAGTAGCAAAGGATATTTGGGACCGTGACAGCTATACAACCCCAGTAGCAAAAGATCTTTGGGACCGTGACAGCTATAGGACAACCCCAGTAGCAAAGGATCTTTGGGCCCATGACGGCTATAGGACAACCCCAGTAGCAAAGGATCTTTGGGCCCATGACAGCTATAGGACAACCCCAGTAGCAAAGGATCTCTGGGACCGTGACAGCTATAGGACAACCCCAGTATCAAAGGATCTTTGGGCCCAAGACAGCTATAGGACAACCTCAGTAGCAAGGATCTTTGGGCCCATGACGGCTATAGGACAACCCCAGTAGCAAAGGATCTTTGGGACCGTGACAGCTATACATCCCCAGTAGCAAAGGGTCTTTGGGCCCATGACAGCTATACAACCCCAGTAGCAAAGGATCTTTGGGCCCATGACAGCTATACAACCCCAGTAGCAAAGGATCTTTGGGCCCATGACAGCTATACAACCCCAGTAGCAAAGGATCTTTGGGCCCATGACAGCTATACAACCCCAGTAGCAAAGGATCTTTGGGCCCATGACGGCTATAGGACAACCCCAGTAGCAAAGGATATTTGGGACCGTGACAGCTATACAACCCCAGTAGCAAAGGGTCTTTGGGCCCATGACAGCTATACAACCCCAGTAGCAAAGGATCTTTGGGACCGTGACAGCTATACAACCCCAGTAGCAAAGGATCTTTGGGCCCATGACAGCTATACAACCCCAGTAGCAAAGGATCTTTGGGACCGTGACAGCTATACAACCCCAGTAGCAAAGGATCTTTGGGCCCATGACAGCTATACAACCCCAGTAGCAAAGAATCTTTGGGCCCATGACAGCTATACAACCCCAGTAGCAAAGGATCTTTGGGCCCATGACGGCTATAGGACAACCCCAGTAGCAAAGGATCTTTGGGCCCATGACAGCTATAGGACAACCCCAGTAGCAAAGGATCTTTGGGACCGTGACAGCTATAGGACAACCCCAGTAGCAAAGGATCTTTGGGCCCATGACAGCTATAGGACAACCCCAGTAGCAAAGGATCTTTGGGCCCATGACAGCTATAGGACAACCCCAGTAGCAAAGGATCTTTGGGCCAATGACAGCTATAGGACAACCCCAGTAGCAAAGGATCTTTGGGCCCATGACAGCTATAGGACAACCCCAGTAGCAAAGGATCTTTGGGACCGTGACTGCTATAGGACAACCCCAGTAGCAAAGGATCTTTGGGCCCATGACAGCTATAGGACAACCCCAGTAGCAAAGGATCTTTGGGCCCATGACAGCTATAGGACAACCCCAGTAGCAAAGGATCTTTGGGCCCATGACAGCTATAGGACAACCCCAGTAGCAAAGGATCTTTGGGCCCATGACAGCTATAGGACAACCCCAGTAGCAAAGGATCTTTGGGCCCATGACAGCTATACAACCCCAGTAGCAAAGGATCTTTGGGCCCATGACAGCTATACAACCCCAGTAGCAAAGGATCTTTGGGCCCATGACAGCTATAGGACAACCCCAGTAGCAAAGGATCTTTGGGCCCATGACAGCTATAGGACAACCCCAGTAGCAAAGGATCTTTGGGACCGTGACTGCTATAGGACAACCCCAATAGCAAAGGATCTTTGGGCCCATGACAGCTATAGGGCAACCCCAGTAGCAAAGGATCTTTGGGACCGTGACAGCTATATGACAACCCCAGTAGCAAAGGATCTTTGGGCCCATGACAGCTATAGGACAACCCCAGTAGCAAAGGATCTTTGGGCCCATGACAGCTATACAACCCCAGTAGCAAAGGATATTTGGGCCCATGGCGGCTATAGGACAACCCCAGTAGCAAAGGATCTTTGGGATCGTGACAGCTATACAACCCCAGTAGCAAAGGGTCTTTGGGCCCATGACAGCTATACAACCCCAGTAGCAAAGGATCTTTGGGCCCATGACAGCTATACAACCCCAGTAGCAAAGGATCTTTGGGCCCATGACGGCTAGAGGACAACCCCAGTAGCAAAGGATCTTTGGGCCCATGACAGCTATAGGACAACCCCAGTAGCAAAGGATCTTTGGGACCGTGATAGCTATAGTACAACCCCAGTAGCAAAGGATCTTTGGGCCCATGACAGCTATAGGACAACCCCAGTAGCAAAGGATCTTTGGGACCGTGACAGCTATAGGACAACCCCAGTAGCAAAGGATCTTTGGGACCGTGACAGCTATAGGACAACCCCAGTAGCAAAGGATCTTTGGGACCGTGACTGCTATAGGACAACCCCAGTAGCAAAGGATCTTTGGGACCGTGACTGCTATAGGACAACCCCAGTAGCAAAGGATCTTTGGGCCCATGACAGCTATACAACCCCAGTAGCAAAGGATCTTTGGGCCCATGACAGCTATACAACCCCAGTAGCAAAGGATCTTTGGGCCCATGACAGCTTTACAACCCCAGTAGCAAAGGATCTTTGGGCCCATGACAGCTATAGGACAACCCCAGTAGCAAAGGATCTTTGGGCCCATGACAGCTATACAACCCCAGTAGCAAAGGATCTTTGGGACTGTGACAGCTATACAACCCCAGTAGCAAAGGATCTTTGGGACCGTGACTGCTATAGGACAACCCCAGTAGCAAAGGATCTTTGGGCCCATGACAGCTATACAACCCCAGTAGCAAAGGATCTTTGGGCCCATGACAGCTATAGGACAACCCCTGGAGCAAAGGATCTTTGGGCCCAGGACAGCTATAGGACAACCCCAGTAGCAAAGTATATTTGGGACCGTGACAGCTATACAACCCCAGTAGCAAAGGATCTTTGGGACCGTGACAGCTATAGGACAACCCCAGTAGCAAAGGATCTTTGGGCCCATGACGGCTATAGGACAACCCCAGTAGCAAAGGATCTTTGGGCGCATGACAGCTATAGGACAACCCCAGTATCAAAGGATCTTTGGGCCCAAGACAGCTATAGGACAACCTCAGTAGCAAAGGATCTTTGGGCCCATGACGGCTATAGGACAACCCCAGTAGCAAAGGATCTTTGGGACCGTGACAGCTATACATCCCCAGTAGCAAAGGGTCTTTGGGCCCATGACAGCTATACAACCCCAGTAGCAAAGGATCTTTGGGCCCATGACAGCTATACAACCCCAGTAGCAAAGGATCTTTGGGCCCATGACGGCTATAGGACAACCCCAGTAGCAAAGGATCTTTGGGACCGAGACAGCTATACAACCCCAGTAGCAAAGGGTCTTTGGGCCCATGACAGCTATACAACCCCAGTAGCAAAGGATCTTTGGGCCCATGACAGCTATACAACCCCAGTAGCAAAGGATCTTTGGGCCCATGACGGCTATAGGACAACCCCAGTAGCAAAGGATCTTTGGGCCCATGACAGCTATAGGACAACCCCAGTAGCAAAGGATCTTTGGGACCGTGACAGCTATAGGACAACCCCAGTAGCAAAGGATCTTTGGGCCCATGACAGCTATAGGACAACCCCAGTAGCAAAGGATCTTTGGGCCAATGACAGCTATAGGACAACCCCAGTAGCAAAGGATCTTTGGGCCCATGACAGCTATACAACCCCAGTAGCAAAGGATCTTTGGGACCGTGACTGCTATAGGACAACCCCAGTAGCAAAGGATCTTTGGGACCGTGACTGCTATAGGACAACCCCAGTAGCAAAGGATCTTTGGGCCCATGACAGCTATAGGACAACCCCAGTAGCAAAGGATCTTTGGGCCCATGACAGCTATAGGACAACCCCAGTAGCAAATGATCTTTGGGCCCATGACAGCTATAGGACAACCCCAGTAGCAAAGGATCTTTGGGACCGTGACAGCTATAGGACAACCCCAGTAGCAAAGGATCTTTGGGCCCATGACAGCTATAGGACAACCCCAGTAGCAAAGGATCTTTGGGACCGTGACAGCTATACAACCCCAGTAGCAAAGGGTCTTTGGGCCCATGACAGCTATACAACCCCAGTAGCAAAGGATCTTTGGGCCCATGACAGCTATACAACCCCAGTAGCAAAGGATCTTTGGGCCCATGACGGCTATAGGACAACCCCAGTAGCAAAGGATCTTTGGGCCCATGACAGCTATAGGACAACCCCAGTAGCAAAGGATCTTTGGGACCGTGACAGCTATAGGACAACCCCAGTAGCAAAGGATCTTTGGGCCCATGACAGCTATAGGACAACCCCAGTAGCAAAGGATCTTTGGGACCGTGACAGCTATAGGACAACCCCAGTAGAAAAGGATCTTTGGGACCGTGACAGCTATAGGACAACCCCAGTAGCAAAGGATCTTTGGGACCGTGACTGCTATAGGACAACCCCAGTAGCAAAGGATCTTTGGGACCGTGACTGCTATAGGACAACCCCAGTAGCAAAGGATCTTTGGGCCCATGACAGCTATACCACCCCAGTAGCAAAGGATCTTTGGGCCCCTGACAACTATACAACCCCAGTAGCAAAGGATCTTTGGGCCCATGACAGCTATACAACCCCAGTAGCAAAGGATCTTTGGGCCCATGACAGCTATAGGACAACCCCAGTAGCAAAGGATCCTTGGGCCCATGACAGCTATACAACCCCAGTAGCAAAGGATCTTTGGGACTGTGACAGCTATACAACCCCAGTAGCAAAGGATCTTTGGGACCGTGACTGCTATAGGACAACCCCAGTAGCAAAGGATCTTTGGGCCCATGACAGCTATACAACCCCAGTAGCGAAGGATCTTTGGGCCCATGACAGCTATAGGACAACCCCTGGAGCAAAGGATCTTTGGGCCCAGGACAGCTATAGGACAACCCCAGTAGCAAAGGATATTTGGGACCGTGACAACTATACAACCCCAGTAGCAAAGGATCTTTGGGACCGTGACAGCTATAGGACAACCCCAGTAGCAAAGGATCTTAGGGCCCATGACGGCTATAGGACAACCCCAGTAGCAAAGGATCTTTGGGCCCATGACAGCTATAGGACAACCCCAGTAGCAAAGGATCTTTGGGACCGTGACAGCTATAGGACAACCCCAGTAGCAAAGGATCTTTGGGCCCAAGACAGCTATAGGACAACCTCAGTAGCAAAGGATCTTTGGGCCCATGACGGCTATAGGACAACCCCAGTAGCAAAGGATCTTTGGGACCGTGACAGCTATACATCCCCAGTAGCAAAGGGTCTTTGGGCCCATGACAGCTATACAACCCCAGTAGCAAAGGATCTTTGGGCCCTTGACGGCTATAGGACAACCCCAGTAGCAAAGGATCTTTGGGACCGTGACAGCTATACAACCCCAGTAGCAAAGGGTCTTTGGGCCCATGACAGCTATACAACCCCAGTAGCAAAGGATCTTTGGGCCCATGACAGCTATACAACCCCAGTAGCAAAGGATCTTTGGGCCCATGACGGCTATAGGACAACCCCAGTAGCAAAGGATCTTTGGGCCCATGACAGCTATAGGACAACCCCAGTAGCAAAGGATCTTTGGGACCGTGACAGCTATAGGACAACCCCAGTAGCAAAGGATCTTTGGGCCCATGACAGCTATAGGACAACCCCAGTAGCAAAGGATCTTTGGGCCCATGACAGCTATAGGACAACCCCAGTAGCAAAGGATCTTTGGGCCCATGACAGCTATAGGACAACCCCAGTAGCAAAGGATCTTTGGGACCGTGACTGCTATAGGACAACCCCAGTAGCAAAGGATCTTTGGGCCCATGACAGCTATAGGACAACCCCAGTAGCAAAGGATCTTTGGGCCCATGACAGCTATAGGACAACCCCAGTAGCAAAGGATCTTTGGGCCCATGACAGCTATAGGACAACCCCAGTAGCAAAGGATCTTTGGGCCCATGACAGCTATAGGACAACCCCAGTAGCAAAGGATCTTTGGGCCCATGACAGCTATACAACCCCAGTAGCAAAGGATCTTTGGGCCCATGACAGCTATACAACCCCAGTAGCAAAGGATCTTTGGGCCCATGACAGCTATAGGACAACCCCAGTAGCAAAGGATCTTTGGGCCCATGACAGCTATAGGACAACCCCAGTAGCAAAGGATCTTTGGGACCGTGACTGCTATAGGACAACCCCAGTAGCAAAGGATCTTTGGGCCCATGACAGCTATAGGACAACCCCAGTAGCAAAGTATCTTTGGGACCGCGACTGCTATAGGACAACACCAGTAGCAAAGGATCTTTGGGACCATGACAGCTATAGGACAACCCCAGTAGCAAAGGATCTTTGGGCCCATGACAGCTATAGGACAACCCCAGTAGCAAAGTATCTTTGGGACCGTGGCAGCTATACAACCCCAGTAGCAAAGGGTCTTTGGGCCCATGACAGCTAAACAACCCCAGTAGCAAAGGATCTTTGGGCCCATGACAGCTATACAACCCCAGTACCAAAGGATCTTTGGGCCCTAGGACAACCCCAGTAGCAAAGGATCTTTGGGCCCATGACAGCTATAGGACAACCCCAGTAGCAAAGGATCTTTGGGACCGTGACAGCTATAGGACAACCCCAGTAGCAAAGGATCTTTGGGCCCATGACAGCTATAGGACAACCCCAGTAGCAAAGGATCTTTGGGTCCATGACAGCTATAGGACAACCACAGTAGCAAAGGATCTTTGGGCCCATGACAGCTATAGGACAACCCCAGTAGCAAAGGATCTTTGGGACCGTGACTGCTATAGGACAACCCCAGTAGCAAAGGATCTTTGGGCCCATGATAGCTATAGGACAACCCCAGTAGCAAAGGATCTTTGGGCCCATGACAGCTATAGGACAACCCCAGTAGCAAAGGATCTTTGGGCCCATGACAGCTATAGGACAACCCCAGTAGCAAAGGATCTTTGGGCCCATGACAGCTATAGGACAACACCAGTAGCAAAGGATCTTTGGGCCCATGACAGCTATACAACCCCAGTAGCAAAGGATCTTTGGGCCCATGACAGCTATACAACCCCAGTAGCAAAGGATCTTTGGGCCCATGACAGCTATAGGACAACCCCAGTAGCAAAGGATCTTTGGGCCCATGACAGCTATAGGACAACCCCAGTAGCAAAGGATCTTTGGGCCCATGACAGCTATAGGACAACCCCAGTAGCAAAGGATCTTTGGAACCGTGACTGCTATAGGACAACCCCAGTAGCAAAGGATCTTTGGGCCCATGACAGCTATAGGACAACCCCAGTAGCAAAGGATTTTTGGGACCGTGACAGCTATACAACCCCAGTAGCAAAGGATCTTTGGGCCCATGACAGCTATACAACCCCAGTAGCAAAGGATCTTTGGGCCCATGACAGCTATACAACCCCAGTAGCAAAGGATCTTTGGTCCCATGACAGCTATACAACCCCAGTAGCAAAGGATCTTTCTGCCCATGACAGCTATACAACCCCAGCAGCAAAGGATCTTTGGGACTGTGACAGCTATACAACCCAAGTAGCAAAGGATCTTTGGGACCGTGACAGCTATAGGACAACCCCAGTAGCAAAGGATCTTTGGGCCCATGACAGCTATAGGACAACCCCAGTAGCAAAGGATCTTTGGGCCAATGACAGCTATAGGACAACCCCAGTAGCAAAGGATCTTTGGGCCCATGACAGCTATAGGACAACCCCAGTAGGAAAGGATCTTTGGGACCGTGACTGCTATAGGACAACCCCAGTAGCAAAGGATCTTTGGGACCGTGACTGCTATAGGACAACCCCAGTAGCAAAGGATCTTTGGGCCCATGACAGCTATAGGACAACCCCAGTAGCAAAGGATCTTTGGGCCCATGACAGCTATAGGACAACCCCAGTAGCAAATGATCTTTGGGCCCATGACAGCTATAGGACAACCCCAGTAGCAAAGGATCTTTGGGACCGTGACAGCTATAGGACAACCCCAGTAGCAAAGGATCTTTGGGCCCATGACAGCTATAGGACAACCCCAGTAGCAAAGGATCTTTGGGACCGTGACAGCTATACAACCCCAGTAGCAAAGGGTCTTTGGGCCCATGACAGCTATACAACCCCAGTAGCAAAGGATCTTTGGGCCCATGACAGCTATACAACCCCAGTAGCAAAGGATCTTTGGGCCCATGACGGCTATAGGACAACCCCAGTAGCAAAGGATCTTTGGGCCCATGACAGCTATAGGACAACCCCAGTAGCAAAGGATCTTTGGGACCGTGACAGGTATAGGACAACCCCAGTAGCAAAGGATCTTTGGGCCCATGACAGCTATAGGACAACCCCAGTAGCAAAGGATCTTTGGGACCGTGACAGCTATAGGACAACCCCAGTAGCAAAGGATCTTTGGGACCGTGACAGCTATAGGACAACCCCAGTAGCAAAGGATCTTTGGGACCGTGACTGCTATAGGACAACCCCAGTAGCAAAGGATCTTTGGGACCGTGACTGCTATAGGACAACCCCAGTAGCAAAGGATCTTTGGGCCCATGACAGCTATACAACCCCAGTAGCAAAGGATCTTTGGGCCCATGACAGCTATACAACCCCAGTAGCAAAGGATCTTTGGGCCCATGACAGCTATACAACCCCAGTAGCAAAGGATCTTTGGGCCCATGACAGCTATAGGACAACCCCAGTAGCAAAGGATCCTTGGGCCCATGACAGCTATACAACCCCAGTAGCAAAGGATCTTTGGGACTGTGACAGCTATACAACCCCAGTAGCAAAGGATCTTTGCGACCGTGACTGCTATAGGACAACCCCAGTAGCAAAGGATCTTTGGGCCCATGACAGCTATACAACCCCAGTAGCGAAGGATCTTTGGGCCCATGACAGCTATAGGACAACCCCTGGAGCAAAGGATCTTTGGGCCCAGGACAGCTATAGGACAACCCCAGTAGCAAAGGATATTTGGGACCGTGACAACTATACAACCCCAGTAGCAAAGGATCTTTGGGACCGTGACAGCTATAGGACAACCCCAGTAGCAAAGGATCTTTGGGCCCATGACGGCTATAGGACAACCCCAGTAGCAAAGGATCTTTGGGCCCATGACAGCTATAGGACAACCCCAGTAGCAAAGGATCTTTGGGACCGTGACAGCTATAGGACAACCCCAGTAGCAAAGGATCTTTGGGCCCAAGACAGCTATAGGACAACCTCAGTAGCAAAGGATCTTTGGGCCCATGACGGCTATAGGACAACCCCAGTAGCAAAGGATCTTTGGGACCGTGACAGCTATACATCCCCAGTAGCAAAGGGTCTTTGGGCCCATGACAGCTATACAACCCCAGTAGCAAAGGATCTTTGGGCCCTTGACGGCTATAGGACAACCCCAGTAGCAAAGGATCTTTGGGACCGTGACAGCTATACAACCCCAGTAGCAAAGGGTCTTTGGGCCCATGACAGCTATACAACCCCAGTAGCAAAGGATCTTTGGGCCCATGACAGCTATACAACCCCAGTAGCAAAGGATCTTTGGGACCGTGACTGCTATAGGACAACCCCAGTAGCAAAGGGTCTTTGGGCCCATGACAGCTATACAACCCCAGTAGCAAAGGATCTTTGGGCCCATGACAGCTATACAACCCCAGTAGCAAAGGATCTTTGGGCCCATGACAACTATAGGACAACCCCAGTAGCAAAGGATCTTTGGGACCGTGACAGCTATAGGACAACCCCAGTAGCAAAGGATCTTTGGGACCGTGACAGCTATAGGACAACCCCAGTAGCAAAGGATCTTTGGGACCGTGACTGCTATAGGACAACCCCAGTAGCAAAGGATCTTTGGGACCGTGACTGCTATAGGACAACCCCAGTAGCAAAGGATCTTTGGGACCGTGACTGCTATAGGACAACCCCAGTAGTAAAGGATCTTTGGGCCCATGACAGCTATACAACCCCAGTAGCAAAGGATCTTTGGGCCCATGACAGCTATACAACCCCAGTAGCAAAGGATCTTTGGGCCCATGACAGCTATACAACCCCGGTAGCAAAGGATCTTTGGGCCCATGACAGCTATAGGACAACCCCAGTAGCAAAGGATCTTTGGGCCCATGACACCTATACAACCCCAGTAGCAAAGGATCTTTGGGACTGTGACAGCTATACAACCCCAGTAGCAAAGGATCTTTGGGACCGTGACTGCTATAGGACAACCCCAGTAGCAAAGGATCTTTGGGCCCATGACAGCTATACAACCCCAGGAGAAAAGGATCTTTGGGCCCATGACAGCTATAGGACAACCCCTGGAGCAAAGGATCTTTGGACCCAGGACAGGTATAGGACAACCCCAGTAGCAAAGGATATTTGGGACCGTGACAGCTATACAACCCCAGTAGCAAAAGATCTTTGGGACCGTGACAGCTATAGGACAACCCCAGTAGCAAAGGATCTTTGGGCCCATGACGGCTATAGGACAACCCCAGTAGCAAAGGATCTTTGGGCCCATGACAGCTATAGGACAACCCCAGTAGCAAAGGATCTCTGGGACCGTGACAGCTATAGGACAACCCCAGTATCAAAGGATCTTTGGGCCCAAGACAGCTATAGGACAACCTCAGTAGCAAGGATCTTTGGGCCCATGACGGCTATAGGACAACCCCAGTAGCAAAGGATCTTTGGGACCGTGACAGCTATACATCCCCAGTAGCAAAGGGTCTTTGGGCCCATGACAGCTATACAACCCCAGTAGCAAAGGATCTTTGGGCCCATGACAGCTATACAACCCCAGTAGCAAAGGATCTTTGGGCCCATGACAGCTATACAACCCCAGTAGCAAAGGATCTTTGGGCCCATGACAGCTATACAACCCCAGTAGCAAAGGATCTTTGGGCCCATGACGGCTATAGGACAACCCCAGTAGCAAAGGATATTTGGGACCGTGACAGCTATACAACCCCAGTAGCAAAGGGTCTTTGGGCCCATGACAGCTATACAACCCCAGTAGCAAAGGATCTTTGGGACCGTGACAGCTATACAACCCCAGTAGCAAAGGATCTTTGGGCCCATGACAGCTATACAACCCCAGTAGCAAAGGATCTTTGGGACCGTGACAGCTATACAACCCCAGTAGCAAAGGATCTTTGGGCCCATGACAGCTATACAACCCCAGTAGCAAAGAATCTTTGGGCCCATGACAGCTATACAACCCCAGTAGCAAAGGATCTTTGGGCCCATGACGGCTATAGGACAACCCCAGTAGCAAAGGATCTTTGGGCCCATGACAGCTATAGGACAACCCCAGTAGCAAAGGATCTTTGGGACCGTGACAGCTATAGGACAACCCCAGTAGCAAAGGATCTTTGGGCCCATGACAGCTATAGGACAACCCCAGTAGCAAAGGATCTTTGGGCCCATGACAGCTATAGGACAACCCCAGTAGCAAAGGATCTTTGGGCCAATGACAGCTATAGGACAACCCCAGTAGCAAAGGATCTTTGGGCCCATGACAGCTATAGGACAACCCCAGTAGCAAAGGATCTTTGGGACCGTGACTGCTATAGGACAACCCCAGTAGCAAAGGATCTTTGGGCCCATGACAGCTATAGGACAACCCCAGTAGCAAAGGATCTTTGGGCCCATGACAGCTATAGGACAACCCCAGTAGCAAAGGATCTTTGGGCCCATGACAGCTATAGGACAACCCCAGTAGCAAAGGATCTTTGGGCCCATGACAGCTATAGGACAACCCCAGTAGCAAAGGATCTTTGGGCCCATGACAGCTATACAACCCCAGTAGCAAAGGATCTTTGGGCCCATGACAGCTATACAACCCCAGTAGCAAAGGATCTTTGGGCCCATGACAGCTATAGGACAACCCCAGTAGCAAAGGATCTTTGGGCCCATGACAGCTATAGGACAACCCCAGTAGCAAAGGATCTTTGGGACCGTGACTGCTATAGGACAACCCCAATAGCAAAGGATCTTTGGGCCCATGACAGCTATAGGGCAACCCCAGTAGCAAAGGATCTTTGGGACCGTGACAGCTATATGACAACCCCAGTAGCAAAGGATCTTTGGGCCCATGACAGCTATAGGACAACCCCAGTAGCAAAGGATCTTTGGGCCCATGACAGCTATACAACCCCAGTAGCAAAGGATATTTGGGCCCATGGCGGCTATAGGACAACCCCAGTAGCAAAGGATCTTTGGGATCGTGACAGCTATACAACCCCAGTAGCAAAGGGTCTTTGGGCCCATGACAGCTATACAACCCCAGTAGCAAAGGATCTTTGGGCCCATGACAGCTATACAACCCCAGTAGCAAAGGATCTTTGGGCCCATGACGGCTAGAGGACAACCCCAGTAGCAAAGGATCTTTGGGCCCATGACAGCTATAGGACAACCCCAGTAGCAAAGGATCTTTGGGACCGTGATAGCTATAGTACAACCCCAGTAGCAAAGGATCTTTGGGCCCATGACAGCTATAGGACAACCCCAGTAGCAAAGGATCTTTGGGACCGTGACAGCTATAGGACAACCCCAGTAGCAAAGGATCTTTGGGACCGTGACAGCTATAGGACAACCCCAGTAGCAAAGGATCTTTGGGACCGTGACTGCTATAGGACAACCCCAGTAGCAAAGGATCTTTGGGACCATGGACACCCGTGCAAGGACTTGGCCTGATAGCGAACAACCCCAGTAGCAAAGGATCTTTGGGCCCATGACAGCTATACAACCCCAGTAGCAAAGGATCTTTGGGCCCATGACAGCTATAGGACAACCCCAGTAGCAAAGGATCTTTGGGCCCATGACAGCTATACAACCCCAGTAGCAAAGGATCTTTGGGACTGTGACAGCTATACAACCCCAGTAGCAAAGGATCTTTGGGACCGTGACTGCTATAGGACAACCCCAGTAGCAAAGGATCTTTGGGCCCATGACAGCTATACAACCCCAGTAGCAAAGGATCTTTGGGCCCATGACAGCTATAGGACAACCCCTGGAGCAAAGGATCTTTGGGCCCAGGACAGCTATAGGACAACCCCAGTAGCAAAGTATATTTGGGACCGTGACAGCTATACAACCCCAGTAGCAAAGGATCTTTGGGACCGTGACAGCTATAGGACAACCCCAGTAGCAAAGGATCTTTGGGCCCATGACGGCTATAGGACAACCCCAGTAGCAAAGGATCTTTGGGCGCATGACAGCTATAGGACAACCCCAGTATCAAAGGATCTTTGGGCCCAAGACAGCTATAGGACAACCTCAGTAGCAAAGGATCTTTGGGCCCATGACGGCTATAGGACAACCCCAGTAGCAAAGGATCTTTGGGACCGTGACAGCTATACATCCCCAGTAGCAAAGGGTCTTTGGGCCCATGACAGCTATACAACCCCAGTAGCAAAGGATCTTTGGGCCCATGACAGCTATACAACCCCAGTAGCAAAGGATCTTTGGGCCCATGACGGCTATAGGACAACCCCAGTAGCAAAGGATCTTTGGGACCGAGACAGCTATACAACCCCAGTAGCAAAGGGTCTTTGGGCCCATGACAGCTATACAACCCCAGTAGCAAAGGATCTTTGGGCCCATGACAGCTATACAACCCCAGTAGCAAAGGATCTTTGGGCCCATGACGGCTATAGGACAACCCCAGTAGCAAAGGATCTTTGGGCCCATGACAGCTATAGGACAACCCCAGTAGCAAAGGATCTTTGGGACCGTGACAGCTATAGGACAACCCCAGTAGCAAAGGATCTTTGGGCCCATGACAGCTATAGGACAACCCCAGTAGCAAAGGATCTTTGGGCCAATGACAGCTATAGGACAACCCCAGTAGCAAAGGATCTTTGGGCCCATGACAGCTATAGGACAACCCCAGTAGGAAAGGATCTTTGGGACCGTGACTGCTATAGGACAACCCCAGTAGCAAAGGATCTTTGGGACCGTGACTGCTATAGGACAACCCCAGTAGCAAAGGATCTTTGGGCCCATGACAGCTATAGGACAACCCCAGTAGCAAAGGATCTTTGGGCCCATGACAGCTATAGGACAACCCCAGTAGCAAATGATCTTTGGGCCCATGACAGCTATAGGACAACCCCAGTAGCAAAGGATCTTTGGGACCGTGACAGCTATAGGACAACCCCAGTAGCAAAGGATCTTTGGGCCCATGACAGCTATAGGACAACCCCAGTAGCAAAGGATCTTTGGGACCGTGACAGCTATACAACCCCAGTAGCAAAGGGTCTTTGGGCCCATGACAGCTATACAACCCCAGTAGCAAAGGATCTTTGGGCCCATGACAGCTATACAACCCCAGTAGCAAAGGATCTTTGGGCCCATGACGGCTATAGGACAACCCCAGTAGCAAAGGATCTTTGGGCCCATGACAGCTATAGGACAACCCCAGTAGCAAAGGATCTTTGGGACCGTGACAGGTATAGGACAACCCCAGTAGCAAAGGATCTTTGGGCCCATGACAGCTATAGGACAACCCCAGTAGCAAAGGATCTTTGGGACCGTGACAGCTATAGGACAACCCCAGTAGAAAAGGATCTTTGGGACCGTGACAGCTATAGGACAACCCCAGTAGCAAAGGATCTTTGGGACCGTGACTGCTATAGGACAACCCCAGTAGCAAAGGATCTTTGGGACCGTGACTGCTATAGGACAACCCCAGTAGCAAAGGATCTTTGGGCCCATGACAGCTATACCACCCCAGTAGCAAAGGATCTTTGGGCCCCTGACAACTATACAACCCCAGTAGCAAAGGATCTTTGGGCCCATGACAGCTATACAACCCCAGTAGCAAAGGATCTTTGGGCCCATGACAGCTATAGGACAACCTCAGTAGCAAAGGATCCTTGGGCCCATGACAGCTATACAACCCCAGTAGCAAAGGATCTTTGGGACTGTGACAGCTATACAACCCCAGTAGCAAAGGATCTTTGCGACCGTGACTGCTATAGGACAACCCCAGTAGCAAAGGATCTTTGGGCCCATGACAGCTATACAACCCCAGTAGCGAAGGATCTTTGGGCCCATGACAGCTATAGGACAACCCCTGGAGCAAAGGATCTTTGGGCCCAGGACAGCTATAGGACAACCCCAGTAGCAAAGGATATTTGGGACCGTGACAACTATACAACCCCAGTAGCAAAGGATCTTTGGGACCGTGACAGCTATAGGACAACCCCAGTAGCAAAGGATCTTAGGGCCCATGACGGCTATAGGACAACCCCAGTAGCAAAGGATCTTTGGGCCCATGACAGCTATAGGACAACCCCAGTAGCAAAGGATCTTTGGGACCGTGACAGCTATAGGACAACCCCAGTAGCAAAGGATCTTTGGGCCCAAGACAGCTATAGGACAACCTCAGTAGCAAAGGATCTTTGGGCCCATGACGGCTATAGGACAACCCCAGTAGCAAAGGATCTTTGGGACCGTGACAGCTATACATCCCCAGTAGCAAAGGGTCTTTGGGCCCATGACAGCTATACAACCCCAGTAGCAAAGGATCTTTGGGCCCTTGACGGCTATAGGACAACCCCAGTAGCAAAGGATCTTTGGGACCGTGACAGCTATACAACCCCAGTAGCAAAGGGTCTTTGGGCCCATGACAGCTATACAACCCCAGTAGCAAAGGATCTTTGGGCCCATGACAGCTATACAACCCCAGTAGCAAAGGATCTTTGGGACCGTGACTGCTATAGGACAACCCCAGTAGCAAAGGGTCTTTGGGCCCATGACAGCTATACAACCCCAGTAGCAAAGGATCTTTGGGCCCATGACAGCTATACAACCCCAGTAGCAAAGGATCTTTGGGCCCATGACAACTATAGGACAACCCCAGTAGCAAAGGATCTTTGGGACCGTGACAGCTATAGGACAACCCCAGTAGCAAAGGATCTTTGGGACCGTGACAGCTATAGGACAACCCCAGTAGCAAAGGATCTTTGGGACCGTGACTGCTATAGGACAACCCCAGTAGCAAAGGATCTTTGGGACCGTGACTGCTATAGGACAACCCCAGTAGCAAAGGATCTTTGGGACCGTGACTGCTATAGGACAACCCCAGTAGTAAAGGATCTTTGGGCCCATGACAGCTATACAACCCCAGTAGCAAAGGATCTTTGGGCCCATGACAGCTATACAACCCCAGTAGCAAAGGATCTTTGGGCCCATGACAGCTATACAACCCCGGTAGCAAAGGATCTTTGGGCCCATGACAGCTATAGGACAACCCCAGTAGCAAAGGATCTTTGGGCCCATGACACCTATACAACCCCAGTAGCAAAGGATCTTTGGGACTGTGACAGCTATACAACCCCAGTAGCAAAGGATCTTTGGGACCGTGACTGCTATAGGACAACCCCAGTAGCAAAGGATCTTTGGGCCCATGACAGCTATACAAACCCAGGAGAAAAGGATCTTTCGGCCCAAGACAGCTATAGGACAACCCCTGGAGCAAAGGATCTTTGGACCCAGGACAGGTATAGGACAACCCCAGTAGCAAAGGATATTTGGGACCGTGACAGCTATACAACCCCAGTAGCAAAAGATCTTTGGGACCGTGACAGCTATAGGACAACCCCAGTAGCAAAGGATCTTTGGGCCCATGACGGCTATAGGACAACCCCAGTAGCAAAGGATCTTTGGGCCCATGACAGCTATAGGACAACCCCAGTAGCAAAGGATCTCTGGGACCGTGACAGCTATAGGACAACCCCAGTATCAAAGGATCTTTGGGCCCAAGACAGCTATAGGACAACCTCAGTAGCAAGGATCTTTGGGCCCATGACGGCTATAGGACAACCCCAGTAGCAAAGGATCTTTGGGACCGTGACAGCTATACATCCCCAGTAGCAAAGGGTCTTTGGGCCCATGACAGCTATACAACCCCAGTAGCAAAGGATCTTTGGGCCCATGACAGCTATACAACCCCAGTAGCAAAGGATCTTTGGGCCCATGACAGCTATACAACCCCAGTAGCAAAGGATCTTTGGGCCCATGACAGCTATACAACCCCAGTAGCAAAGGATCTTTGGGCCCATGACGGCTATAGGACAACCCCAGTAGCAAAGGATATTTGGGACCGTGACAGCTATACAACCCCAGTAGCAAAGGGTCTTTGGGCCCATGACAGCTATACAACCCCAGTAGCAAAGGATCTTTGGGACCGTGACAGCTATACAACCCCAGTAGCAAAGGATCTTTGGGCCCATGACAGCTATACAACCCCAGTAGCAAAGGATCTTTGGGACCGTGACAGCTATACAACCCCAGTAGCAAAGGATCTTTGGGCCCATGACAGCTATACAACCCCAGTAGCAAAGAATCTTTGGGCCCATGACAGCTATACAACCCCAGTAGCAAAGGATCTTTGGGCCCATGACGGCTATAGGACAACCCCAGTAGCAAAGGATCTTTGGGCCCATGACAGCTATAGGACAACCCCAGTAGCAAAGGATCTTTGGGACCGTGACAGCTATAGGACAACCCCAGTAGCAAAGGATCTTTGGGCCCATGACAGCTATAGGACAACCCCAGTAGCAAAGGATCTTTGGGCCCATGACAGCTATAGGACAACCCCAGTAGCAAAGGATCTTTGGGCCAATGACAGCTATAGGACAACCCCAGTAGCAAAGGATCTTTGGGCCCATGACAGCTATAGGACAACCCCAGTAGCAAAGGATCTTTGGGACCGTGACTGCTATAGGACAACCCCAGTAGCAAAGGATCTTTGGGCCCATGACAGCTATAGGACAACCCCAGTAGCAAAGGATCTTTGGGCCCATGACAGCTATAGGACAACCCCAGTAGCAAAGGATCTTTGGGCCCATGACAGCTATAGGACAACCCCAGTAGCAAAGGATCTTTGGGCCCATGACAGCTATAGGACAACCCCAGTAGCAAAGGATCTTTGGGCCCATGACAGCTATACAACCCCAGTAGCAAAGGATCTTTGGGCCCATGACAGCTATACAACCCCAGTAGCAAAGGATCTTTGGGCCCATGACAGCTATAGGACAACCCCAGTAGCAAAGGATCTTTGGGCCCATGACAGCTATAGGACAACCCCAGTAGCAAAGGATCTTTGGGACCGTGACTGCTATAGGACAACCCCAATAGCAAAGGATCTTTGGGCCCATGACAGCTATAGGGCAACCCCAGTAGCAAAGGATCTTTGGGACCGTGACAGCTATATGACAACCCCAGTAGCAAAGGATCTTTGGGCCCATGACAGCTATAGGACAACCCCAGTAGCAAAGGATCTTTGGGCCCATGACAGCTATACAACCCCAGTAGCAAAGGATATTTGGGCCCATGGCGGCTATAGGACAACCCCAGTAGCAAAGGATCTTTGGGATCGTGACAGCTATACAACCCCAGTAGCAAAGGGTCTTTGGGCCCATGACAGCTATACAACCCCAGTAGCAAAGGATCTTTGGGCCCATGACAGCTATACAACCCCAGTAGCAAAGGATCTTTGGGCCCATGACGGCTAGAGGACAACCCCAGTAGCAAAGGATCTTTGGGCCCATGACAGCTATAGGACAACCCCAGTAGCAAAGGATCTTTGGGACCGTGATAGCTATAGTACAACCCCAGTAGCAAAGGATCTTTGGGCCCATGACAGCTATAGGACAACCCCAGTAGCAAAGGATCTTTGGGACCGTGACAGCTATAGGACAACCCCAGTAGCAAAGGATCTTTGGGACCGTGACAGCTATAGGACAACCCCAGTAGCAAAGGATCTTTGGGACCGTGACTGCTATAGGACAACCCCAGTAGCAAAGGATCTTTGGGACCGTGACTGCTATAGGACAACCCCAGTAGCAAAGGATCTTTGGGCCCATGACAGCTATACAACCCCAGTAGCAAAGGATCTTTGGGCCCATGACAGCTATACAACCCCAGTAGCAAAGGATCTTTGGGCCCATGACAGCTTTACAACCCCAGTAGCAAAGGATCTTTGGGCCCATGACAGCTATAGGACAACCCCAGTAGCAAAGGATCTTTGGGCCCATGACAGCTATACAACCCCAGTAGCAAAGGATCTTTGGGACTGTGACAGCTATACAACCCCAGTAGCAAAGGATCTTTGGGACCGTGACTGCTATAGGACAACCCCAGTAGCAAAGGATCTTTGGGCCCATGACAGCTATACAACCCCAGTAGCAAAGGATCTTTGGGCCCATGACAGCTATAGGACAACCCCTGGAGCAAAGGATCTTTGGGCCCAGGACAGCTATAGGACAACCCCAGTAGCAAAGTATATTTGGGACCGTGACAGCTATACAACCCCAGTAGCAAAGGATCTTTGGGACCGTGACAGCTATAGGACAACCCCAGTAGCAAAGGATCTTTGGGCCCATGACGGCTATAGGACAACCCCAGTAGCAAAGGATCTTTGGGCGCATGACAGCTATAGGACAACCCCAGTATCAAAGGATCTTTGGGCCCAAGACAGCTATAGGACAACCTCAGTAGCAAAGGATCTTTGGGCCCATGACGGCTATAGGACAACCCCAGTAGCAAAGGATCTTTGGGACCGTGACAGCTATACATCCCCAGTAGCAAAGGGTCTTTGGGCCCATGACAGCTATACAACCCCAGTAGCAAAGGATCTTTGGGCCCATGACAGCTATACAACCCCAGTAGCAAAGGATCTTTGGGCCCATGACGGCTATAGGACAACCCCAGTAGCAAAGGATCTTTGGGACCGAGACAGCTATACAACCCCAGTAGCAAAGGGTCTTTGGGCCCATGACAGCTATACAACCCCAGTAGCAAAGGATCTTTGGGCCCATGACAGCTATACAACCCCAGTAGCAAAGGATCTTTGGGCCCATGACGGCTATAGGACAACCCCAGTAGCAAAGGATCTTTGGGCCCATGACAGCTATAGGACAACCCCAGTAGCAAAGGATCTTTGGGACCGTGACAGCTATAGGACAACCCCAGTAGCAAAGGATCTTTGGGCCCATGACAGCTATAGGACAACCCCAGTAGCAAAGGATCTTTGGGCCAATGACAGCTATAGGACAACCCCAGTAGCAAAGGATCTTTGGGCCCATGACAGCTATAGGACAACCCCAGTAGCAAAGGATCTTTGGGACCGTGACTGATATAGGACAACCCCAGTAGCAAAGGATCTTTGGGACCGTGACTGCTATAGGACAACCCCAGTAGCAAAGGATCTTTGGGCCCATGACAGCTATAGGACAACCCCAGTAGCAAAGGATCTTTGGGCCCATGACAGCTATAGGACAACCCCAGTAGCAAATGATCTTTGGGCCCATGACAGCTATAGGACAACCCCAGTAGCAAAGGATCTTTGGGACCGTGACAGCTATAGGACAACCCCAGTAGCAAAGGATCTTTGGGCCCATGACAGCTATAGGACAACCCCAGTAGCAAAGGATCTTTGGGACCGTGACAGCTATACAACCCCAGTAGCAAAGGGTCTTTGGGCCCATGACAGCTATACAACCCCAGTAGCAAAGGATCTTTGGGCCCATGACAGCTATACAACCCCAGTAGCAAAGGATCTTTGGGCCCATGACGGCTATAGGACAACCCCAGTAGCAAAGGATCTTTGGGCCCATGACAGCTATAGGACAACCCCAGTAGCAAAGGATCTTTGGGACCGTGACAGCTATAGGACAACCCCAGTAGCAAAGGATCTTTGGGCCCATGACAGCTATAGGACAACCCCAGTAGCAAAGGATCTTTGGGACCGTGACAGCTATAGGACAACCCCAGTAGAAAAGGATCTTTGGGACCGTGACAGCTATAGGACAACCCCAGTAGCAAAGGATCTTTGGGACCGTGACTGCTATAGGACAACCCCAGTAGCAAAGGATCTTTGGGACCGTGACTGCTATAGGACAACCCCAGTAGCAAAGGATCTTTGGGCCCATGACAGCTATACCACCCCAGTAGCAAAGGATCTTTGGGCCCCTGACAACTATACAACCCCAGTAGCAAAGGATCTTTGGGCCCATGACAGCTATACAACCCCAGTAGCAAAGGATCTTTGGGCCCATGACAGCTATAGGACAACCCCAGTAGCAAAGGATCCTTGGGCCCATGACAGCTATACAACCCCAGTAGCAAAGGATCTTTGGGACTGTGACAGCTATACAACCCCAGTAGCAAAGGATCTTTGGGACCGTGACTGCTATAGGACAACCCCAGTAGCAAAGGATCTTTGGGCCCATGACAGCTATACAACCCCAGTAGCGAAGGATCTTTGGGCCCATGACAGCTATAGGACAACCCCTGGAGCAAAGGATCTTTGGGCCCAGGACAGCTATAGGACAACCCCAGTAGCAAAGGATATTTGGGACCGTGACAACTATACAACCCCAGTAGCAAAGGATCTTTGGGACCGTGACAGCTATAGGACAACCCCAGTAGCAAAGGATCTTAGGGCCCATGACGGCTATAGGACAACCCCAGTAGCAAAGGATCTTTGGGCCCATGACAGCTATAGGACAACCCCAGTAGCAAAGGATCTTTGGGACCGTGACAGCTATAGGACAACCCCAGTAGCAAAGGATCTTTGGGCCCAAGACAGCTATAGGACAACCTCAGTAGCAAAGGATCTTTGGGCCCATGACGGCTATAGGACAACCCCAGTAGCAAAGGATCTTTGGGACCGTGACAGCTATACATCCCCAGTAGCAAAGGGTCTTTGGGCCCATGACAGCTATACAACCCCAGTAGCAAAGGATCTTTGGGCCCTTGACGGCTATAGGACAACCCCAGTAGCAAAGGATCTTTGGGACCGTGACAGCTATACAACCCCAGTAGCAAAGGGTCTTTGGGCCCATGACAGCTATACAACCCCAGTAGCAAAGGATCTTTGGGCCCATGACAGCTATACAACCCCAGTAGCAAAGGATCTTTGGGCCCATGACGGCTATAGGACAACCCCAGTAGCAAAGGATCTTTGGGCCCATGACAGCTATAGGACAACCCCAGTAGCAAAGGATCTTTGGGACCGTGACAGCTATAGGACAACCCCAGTAGCAAAGGATCTTTGGGCCCATGACAGCTATAGGACAACCCCAGTAGCAAAGGATCTTTGGGCCCATGACAGCTATAGGACAACCCCAGTAGCAAAGGATCTTTGGGCCCATGACAGCTATAGGACAACCCCAGTAGCAAAGGATCTTTGGGACCGTGACTGCTATAGGACAACCCCAGTAGCAAAGGATCTTTGGGCCCATGACAGCTATAGGACAACCCCAGTAGCAAAGGATCTTTGGGCCCATGACAGCTATAGGACAACCCCAGTAGCAAAGGATCTTTGGGCCCATGACAGCTATAGGACAACCCCAGTAGCAAAGGATCTTTGGGCCCATGACAGCTATAGGACAACCCCAGTAGCAAAGGATCTTTGGGCCCATGACAGCTATACAACCCCAGTAGCAAAGGATCTTTGGGCCCATGACAGCTATACAACCCCAGTAGCAAAGGAACTTTGGGCCCATGACAGCTATAGGACAACCCCAGTAGCAAAGGATCTTTGGGCCCATGACAGCTATAGGACAACCCCAGTAGCAAAGGATCTTTGGGACCGTGACTGCTATAGGACAACCCCAGTAGCAAAGGATCTTTGGGCCCATGACAGCTATAGGACAACCCCAGTAGCAAAGTATCTTTGGGACCGCGACTGCTATAGGACAACACCAGTAGCAAAGGATCTTTGGGACCATGACAGCTATAGGACAACCCCAGTAGCAAAGGATCTTTGGGCCCATGACAGCTATAGGACAACCCCAGTAGCAAAGTATCTTTGGGACCGTGGCAGCTATACAACCCCAGTAGCAAAGGGTCTTTGGGCCCATGACAGCTAAACAACCCCAGTAGCAAAGGATCTTTGGGCCCATGACAGCTATACAACCCCAGTACCAAAGGATCTTTGGGCCCTAGGACAACCCCAGTAGCAAAGGATCTTTGGGCCCATGACAGCTATAGGACAACCCCAGTAGCAAAGGATCTTTGGGACCGTGACAGCTATAGGACAACCCCAGTAGCAAAGGATCTTTGGGCCCATGACAGCTATAGGACAACCCCAGTAGCAAAGGATCTTTGGGTCCATGACAGCTATAGGACAACCACAGTAGCAAAGGATCTTTGGGCCCATGACAGCTATAGGACAACCCCAGTAGCAAAGGATCTTTGGGACCGTGACTGCTATAGGACAACCCCAGTAGCAAAGGATCTTTGGGCCCATGATAGCTATAGGACAACCCCAGTAGCAAAGGATCTTTGGGCCCATGACAGCTATAGGACAACCCCAGTAGCAAAGGATCTTTGGGCCCATGACAGCTATAGGACAACCCCAGTAGCAAAGGATCTTTGGGCCCATGACAGCTATAGGACAACACCAGTAGCAAAGGATCTTTGGGCCCATGACAGCTATACAACCCCAGTAGCAAAGGATCTTTGGGCCCATGACAGCTATACAACCCCAGTAGCAAAGGATCTTTGGGCCCATGACAGCTATAGGACAACCCCAGTAGCAAATGATCTTTGGGCCCATGACAGCTATAGGACAACCCCAGTAGCAAAGGATCTTTGGGCCCATGACAGCTATAGGACAACCCCAGTAGCAAAGGATCTTTGGAACCGTGACTGCTATAGGACAACCCCAGTAGCAAAGGATCTTTGGGCCCATGACAGCTATAGGACAACCCCAGTAGCAAAGGATTTTTGGGACCGTGACAGCTATACAACCCCAGTAGCAAAGGATCTTTGGGCCCATGACAGCTATACAACCCCAGTAGCAAAGGATCTTTGGGCCCATGACAGCTATACAACCCCAGTAGCAAAGGATCTTTGGTCCCATGACAGCTATACAACCCCAGTAGCAAAGGATCTTTCTGCCCATGACAGCTATACAACCCCAGCAGCAAAGGATCTTTGGGACTGTGACAGCTATACAACCCAAGTAGCAAAGGATCTTTGGGACCGTGACAGCTATAGGACAACCCCAGTAGCAAAGGATCTTTGGGCCCATGACAGCTATAGGACAACCCCAGTAGCAAAGGATCTTTGGGCCAATGACAGCTATAGGACAACCCCAGTAGCAAAGGATCTTTGGGCCCATGACAGCTATAGGACAACCCCAGTAGGAAAGGATCTTTGGGACCGTGACTGCTATAGGACAACCCCAGTAGCAAAGGATCTTTGGGACCGTGACTGCTATAGGACAACCCCAGTAGCAAAGGATCTTTGGGCCCATGACAGCTATAGGACAACCCCAGTAGCAAAGGATCTTTGGGCCCATGACAGCTATAGGACAACCCCAGTAGCAAATGATCTTTGGGCCCATGACAGCTATAGGACAACCCCAGTAGCAAAGGATCTTTGGGACCGTGACAGCTATAGGACAACCCCAGTAGCAAAGGATCTTTGGGCCCATGACAGCTATAGGACAACCCCAGTAGCAAAGGATCTTTGGGACCGTGACAGCTATACAACCCCAGTAGCAAAGGGTCTTTGGGCCCATGACAGCTATACAACCCCAGTAGCAAAGGATCTTTGGGCCCATGACAGCTATACAACCCCAGTAGCAAAGGATCTTTGGGCCCATGACGGCTATAGGACAACCCCAGTAGCAAAGGATCTTTGGGCCCATGACAGCTATAGGACAACCCCAGTAGCAAAGGATCTTTGGGACCGTGACAGGTATAGGACAACCCCAGTAGCAAAGGATCTTTGGGCCCATGACAGCTATAGGACAACCCCAGTAGCAAAGGATCTTTGGGACCGTGACAGCTATAGGACAACCCCAGTAGAAAAGGATCTTTGGGACCGTGACAGCTATAGGACAACCCCAGTAGCAAAGGATCTTTGGGACCGTGACTGCTATAGGACAACCCCAGTAGCAAAGGATCTTTGGGACCGTGACTGCTATAGGACAACCCCAGTAGCAAAGGATCTTTGGGCCCATGACAGCTATACCACCCCAGTAGCAAAGGATCTTTGGGCCCCTGACAATTATACAACCCCAGTAGCAAAGGATCTTTGGGCCCATGACAGCTATACAACCCCAGTAGCAAAGGATCTTTGGGCCCATGACAGCTATAGGACAACCCCAGTAGCAAAGGATCCTTGGGCCCATGACAGCTATACAACCCCAGTAGCAAAGGATCTTTGGGACTGTGACAGCTATACAACCCCAGTAGCAAAGGATCTTTGCGACCGTGACTGCTATAGGACAACCCCAGTAGCAAAGGATCTTTGGGCCCATGACAGCTATACAACCCCAGTAGCGAAGGATCTTTGGGCCCATGACAGCTATAGGACAACCCCTGGAGCAAAGGATCTTTGGGCCCAGGACAGCTATAGGACAACCCCAGTAGCAAAGGATATTTGGGACCGTGACAACTATACAACCCCAGTAGCAAAGGATCTTTGGGACCGTGACAGCTATAGGACAACCCCAGTAGCAAAGGATCTTAGGGCCCATGACGGCTATAGGACAACCCCAGTAGCAAAGGATCTTTGGGCCCATGACAGCTATAGGACAACCCCAGTAGCAAAGGATCTTTGGGACCGTGACAGCTATAGGACAACCCCAGTAGCAAAGGATCTTTGGGCCCAAGACAGCTATAGGACAACCTCAGTAGCAAAGGATCTTTGGGCCCATGACGGCTATAGGACAACCCCAGTAGCAAAGGATCTTTGGGACCGTGACAGCTATACATCCCCAGTAGCAAAGGGTCTTTGGGCCCATGACAGCTATACAACCCCAGTAGCAAAGGATCTTTGGGCCCTTGACGGCTATAGGACAACCCCAGTAGCAAAGGATCTTTGGGACCGTGACAGCTATACAACCCCAGTAGCAAAGGGTCTTTGGGCCCATGACAGCTATACAACCCCAGTAGCAAAGGATCTTTGGGCCCATGACAGCTATACAACCCCAGTAGCAAAGGATCTTTGGGACCGTGACTGCTATAGGACAACCCCAGTAGCAAAGGGTCTTTGGGCCCATGACAGCTATACAACCCCAGTAGCAAAGGATCTTTGGGCCCATGACAGCTATACAACCCCAGTAGCAAAGGATCTTTGGGCCCATGACAACTATAGGACAACCCCAGTAGCAAAGGATCTTTGGGACCGTGACAGCTATAGGACAACCCCAGTAGCAAAGGATCTTTGGGACCGTGACAGCTATAGGACAACCCCAGTAGCAAAGGATCTTTGGGACCGTGACTGCTATAGGACAACCCCAGTAGCAAAGGATCTTTGGGACCGTGACTGCTATAGGACAACCCCAGTAGCAAAGGATCTTTGGGACCGTGACTGCTATAGGACAACCCCAGTAGTAAAGGATCTTTGGGCCCATGACAGCTATACAACCCCAGTAGCAAAGGATCTTTGGGCCCATGACAGCTATACAACCCCAGTAGCAAAGGATCTTTGGGCCCATGACAGCTATACAACCCCGGTAGCAAAGGATCTTTGGGCCCATGACAGCTATAGGACAACCCCAGTAGCAAAGGATCTTTGGGCCCATGACACCTATACAACCCCAGTAGCAAAGGATCTTTGGGACTGTGACAGCTATACAACCCCAGTAGCAAAGGATCTTTGGGACCGTGACTGCTATAGGACAACCCCAGTAGCAAAGGATCTTTGGGCCCATGACAGCTATACAAACCCAGGAGAAAAGGATCTTTCGGCCCAAGACAGCTATAGGACAACCCCTGGAGCAAAGGATCTTTGGACCCAGGACAGGTATAGGACAACCCCAGTAGCAAAGGATATTTGGGACCGTGACAGCTATACAACCCCAGTAGCAAAAGATCTTTGGGACCGTGACAGCTATAGGACAACCCCAGTAGCAAAGGATCTTTGGGCCCATGACGGCTATAGGACAACCCCAGTAGCAAAGGATCTTTGGGCCCATGACAGCTATAGGACAACCCCAGTAGCAAAGGATCTCTGGGACCGTGACAGCTATAGGACAACCCCAGTATCAAAGGATCTTTGGGCCCAAGACAGCTATAGGACAACCTCAGTAGCAAGGATCTTTGGGCCCATGACGGCTATAGGACAACCCCAGTAGCAAAGGATCTTTGGGACCGTGACAGCTATACATCCCCAGTAGCAAAGGGTCTTTGGGCCCATGACAGCTATACAACCCCAGTAGCAAAGGATCTTTGGGCCCATGACAGCTATACAACCCCAGTAGCAAAGGATCTTTGGGCCCATGACAGCTATACAACCCCAGTAGCAAAGGATCTTTGGGCCCATGACAGCTATACAACCCCAGTAGCAAAGGATCTTTGGGCCCATGACGGCTATAGGACAACCCCAGTAGCAAAGGATATTTGGGACCGTGACAGCTATACAACCCCAGTAGCAAAGGGTCTTTGGGCCCATGACAGCTATACAACCCCAGTAGCAAAGGATCTTTGGGACCGTGACAGCTATACAACCCCAGTAGCAAAGGATCTTTGGGCCCATGACAGCTATACAACCCCAGTAGCAAAGGATCTTTGGGACCGTGACAGCTATACAACCCCAGTAGCAAAGGATCTTTGGGCCCATGACAGCTATACAACCCCAGTAGCAAAGAATCTTTGGGCCCATGACAGCTATACAACCCCAGTAGCAAAGGATCTTTGGGCCCATGACGGCTATAGGACAACCCCAGTAGCAAAGGATCTTTGGGCCCATGACAGCTATAGGACAACCCCAGTAGCAAAGGATCTTTGGGACCGTGACAGCTATAGGACAACCCCAGTAGCAAAGGATCTTTGGGCCCATGACAGCTATAGGACAACCCCAGTAGCAAAGGATCTTTGGGCCCATGACAGCTATAGGACAACCCCAGTAGCAAAGGATCTTTGGGCCAATGACAGCTATAGGACAACCCCAGTAGCAAAGGATCTTTGGGCCCATGACAGCTATAGGACAACCCCAGTAGCAAAGGATCTTTGGGACCGTGACTGCTATAGGACAACCCCAGTAGCAAAGGATCTTTGGGCCCATGACAGCTATAGGACAACCCCAGTAGCAAAGGATCTTTGGGCCCATGACAGCTATAGGACAACCCCAGTAGCAAAGGATCTTTGGGCCCATGACAGCTATAGGACAACCCCAGTAGCAAAGGATCTTTGGGCCCATGACAGCTATAGGACAACCCCAGTAGCAAAGGATCTTTGGGCCCATGACAGCTATACAACCCCAGTAGCAAAGGATCTTTGGGCCCATGACAGCTATACAACCCCAGTAGCAAAGGATCTTTGGGCCCATGACAGCTATAGGACAACCCCAGTAGCAAAGGATCTTTGGGCCCATGACAGCTATAGGACAACCCCAGTAGCAAAGGATCTTTGGGACCGTGACTGCTATAGGACAACCCCAATAGCAAAGGATCTTTGGGCCCATGACAGCTATAGGGCAACCCCAGTAGCAAAGGATCTTTGGGACCGTGACAGCTATATGACAACCCCAGTAGCAAAGGATCTTTGGGCCCATGACAGCTATAGGACAACCCCAGTAGCAAAGGATCTTTGGGCCCATGACAGCTATACAACCCCAGTAGCAAAGGATATTTGGGCCCATGGCGGCTATAGGACAACCCCAGTAGCAAAGGATCTTTGGGATCGTGACAGCTATACAACCCCAGTAGCAAAGGGTCTTTGGGCCCATGACAGCTATACAACCCCAGTAGCAAAGGATCTTTGGGCCCATGACAGCTATACAACCCCAGTAGCAAAGGATCTTTGGGCCCATGACGGCTAGAGGACAACCCCAGTAGCAAAGGATCTTTGGGCCCATGACAGCTATAGGACAACCCCAGTAGCAAAGGATCTTTGGGACCGTGATAGCTATAGTACAACCCCAGTAGCAAAGGATCTTTGGGCCCATGACAGCTATAGGACAACCCCAGTAGCAAAGGATCTTTGGGACCGTGACAGCTATAGGACAACCCCAGTAGCAAAGGATCTTTGGGACCGTGACAGCTATAGGACAACCCCAGTAGCAAAGGATCTTTGGGACCGTGACTGCTATAGGACAACCCCAGTAGCAAAGGATCTTTGGGACCGTGACTGCTATAGGACAACCCCAGTAGCAAAGGATCTTTGGGCCCATGACAGCTATACAACCCCAGTAGCAAAGGATCTTTGGGCCCATGACAGCTATACAACCCCAGTAGCAAAGGATCTTTGGGCCCATGACAGCTATACAACCCCAGTAGCAAAGGATCTTTGGGCCCATGACAGCTATAGGACAACCCCAGTAGCAAAGGATCTTTGGGCCCATGACAGCTATACAACCCCAGTAGCAAAGGATCTTTGGGACTGTGACAGCTATACAACCCCAGTAGCAAAGGATCTTTGGGACCGTGACTGCTATAGGACAACCCCAGTAGCAAAGGATCTTTGGGCCCATGACAGCTATACAACCCCAGTAGCAAAGGATCTTTGGGCCCATGACAGCTATAGGACAACCCCTGGAGCAAAGGATCTTTGGGCCCAGGACAGCTATAGGACAACCCCAGTAGCAAAGTATATTTGGGACCGTGACAGCTATACAACCCCAGTAGCAAAGGATCTTTGGGACCGTGACAGCTATAGGACAACCCCAGTAGCAAAGGATCTTTGGGCCCATGACGGCTATAGGACAACCCCAGTAGCAAAGGATCTTTGGGCGCATGACAGCTATAGGACAACCCCAGTATCAAAGGATCTTTGGGCCCAAGACAGCTATAGGACAACCTCAGTAGCAAAGGATCTTTGGGCCCATGACGGCTATAGGACAACCCCAGTAGCAAAGGATCTTTGGGACCGTGACAGCTATACATCCCCAGTAGCAAAGGGTCTTTGGGCCCATGACAGCTATACAACCCCAGTAGCAAAGGATCTTTGGGCCCATGACAGTTATACAACCCCAGTAGCAAAGGATCTTTGGGCCCATGACGGCTATAGGACAACCCCAGTAGCAAAGGATCTTTGGGACCGAGACAGCTATACAACCCCAGTAGCAAAGGGTCTTTGGGCCCATGACAGCTATACAACCCCAGTAGCAAAGGATCTTTGGGCCCATGACAGCTATACAACCCCAGTAGCAAAGGATCTTTGGGCCCATGACGGCTATAGGACAACCCCAGTAGCAAAGGATCTTTGGGCCCATGACAGCTATAGGACAACCCCAGTAGCAAAGGATCTTTGGGACCGTGACAGCTATAGGACAACCCCAGTAGCAAAGGATCTTTGGGCCCATGACAGCTATAGGACAACCCCAGTAGCAAAGGATCTTTGGGCCAATGACAGCTATAGGACAACCCCAGTAGCAAAGGATCTTTGGGCCCATGACAGCTATAGGACAACCCCAGTAGCAAAGGATCTTTGGGACCGTGACTGCTATAGGACAACCCCAGTAGCAAAGGATCTTTGGGACCGTGACTGCTATAGGACAACCCCAGTAGCAAAGGATCTTTGGGCCCATGACAGCTATAGGACAACCCCAGTAGCAAAGGATCTTTGGGCCCATGACAGCTATAGGACAACCCCAGTAGCAAATGATCTTTGGGCCCATGACAGCTATAGGACAACCCCAGTAGCAAAGGATCTTTGGGACCGTGACAGCTATAGGACAACCCCAGTAGCAAAGGATCTTTGGGCCCATGACAGCTATAGGACAACCCCAGTAGCAAAGGATCTTTGGGACCGTGACAGCTATACAACCCCAGTAGCAAAGGGTCTTTGGGCCCATGACAGCTATACAACCCCAGTAGCAAAGGATCTTTGGGCCCATGACAGCTATACAACCCCAGTAGCAAAGGATCTTTGGGCCCATGACGGCTATAGGACAACCCCAGTAGCAAAGGATCTTTGGGCCCATGACAGCTATAGGACAACCCCAGTAGCAAAGGATCTTTGGGACCGTGACAGCTATAGGACAACCCCAGTAGCAAAGGATCTTTGGGCCCATGACAGCTATAGGACAACCCCAGTAGCAAAGGATCTTTGGGACCGTGACAGCTATAGGACAACCCCAGTAGAAAAGGATCTTTGGGACCGTGACAGCTATAGGACAACCCCAGTAGCAAAGGATCTTTGGGACCGTGACTGCTATAGGACAACCCCAGTAGCAAAGGATCTTTGGGACCGTGACTGCTATAGGACAACCCCAGTAGCAAAGGATCTTTGGGCCCATGACAGCTATACCACCCCAGTAGCAAAGGATCTTTGGGCCCCTGACAACTATACAACCCCAGTAGCAAAGGATCTTTGGGCCCATGACAGCTATACAACCCCAGTAGCAAAGGATCTTTGGGCCCATGACAGCTATAGGACAACCCCAGTAGCAAAGGATCCTTGGGCCCATGACAGCTATACAACCCCAGTAGCAAAGGATCTTTGGGACTGTGACAGCTATACAACCCCAGTAGCAAAGGATCTTTGGGACCGTGACTGCTATAGGACAACCCCAGTAGCAAAGGATCTTTGGGCCCATGACAGCTATACAACCCCAGTAGCGAAGGATCTTTGGGCCCATGACAGCTATAGGACAACCCCTGGAGCAAAGGATCTTTGGGCCCAGGACAGCTATAGGACAACCCCAGTAGCAAAGGATATTTGGGACCGTGACAACTATACAACCCCAGTAGCAAAGGATCTTTGGGACCGTGACAGCTATAGGACAACCCCAGTAGCAAAGGATCTTAGGGCCCATGACGGCTATAGGACAACCCCAGTAGCAAAGGATCTTTGGGCCCATGACAGCTATAGGACAACCCCAGTAGCAAAGGATCTTTGGGACCGTGACAGCTATAGGACAACCCCAGTAGCAAAGGATCTTTGGGCCCAAGACAGCTATAGGACAACCTCAGTAGCAAAGGATCTTTGGGCCCATGACGGCTATAGGACAACCCCAGTAGCAAAGGATCTTTGGGACCGTGACAGCTATACATCCCCAGTAGCAAAGGGTCTTTGGGCCCATGACAGCTATACAACCCCAGTAGCAAAGGATCTTTGGGCCCTTGACGGCTATAGGACAACCCCAGTAGCAAAGGATCTTTGGGACCGTGACAGCTATACAACCCCAGTAGCAAAGGGTCTTAGGGCCCATGACAGCTATACAACCCCAGTAGCAAAGGATCTTTGGGCCCATGACAGCTATACAACCCCAGTAGCAAAGGATCTTTGGGCCCATGACGGCTATAGGACAACCCCAGTAGCAAAGGATCTTTGGGCCCATGACAGCTATAGGACAACCCCAGTAGCAAAGGATCTTTGGGACCGTGACAGCTATAGGACAACCCCAGTAGCAAAGGATCTTTGGGCCCATGACAGCTATAGGACAACCCCAGTAGCAAAGGATCTTTGGGCCCATGACAGCTATAGGACAACCCCAGTAGCAAAGGATCTTTGGGCCCATGACAGCTATAGGACAACCCCAGTAGCAAAGGATCTTTGGGCCCATGACAGCTATAGGACAACCCCAGTAGCAAAGGATCTTTGGGCCCATGACAGCTATAGGACAACCCCAGTAGCAAAGGATCTTTGGGCCCATGACAGCTATAGGACAACCCCAGTAGCAAAGGATCTTTGGGCCCATGACAGCTATACAACCCCAGTAGCAAAGGATCTTTGGGCCCATGACAGCTATACAACCCCAGTAGCAAAGGAACTTTGGGCCCATGACAGCTATAGGACAACCCCAGTAGCAAAGGATCTTTGGGCCCATGACAGCTATAGGACAACCCCAGTAGCAAAGGATCTTTGGGACCGTGACTGCTATAGGACAACCCCAGTAGCAAAGGATCTTTGGGCCCATGACAGCTATAGGACAACCCCAGTAGCAAAGTATCTTTGGGACCGCGACTGCTATAGGACAACACCAGTAGCAAAGGATCTTTGGGACCATGACAGCTATAGGACAACCCCAGTAGCAAAGGATCTTTGGGCCCATGACAGCTATAGGACAACCCCAGTAGCAAAGTATCTTTGGGACCGTGGCAGCTATACAACCCCAGTAGCAAAGGGTCTTTGGGCCCATGACAGCTAAACAACCCCAGTAGCAAAGGATCTTTGGGCCCATGACAGCTATACAACCCCAGTACCAAAGGATCTTTGGGCCCTAGGACAACCCCAGTAGCAAAGGATCTTTGGGCCCATGACAGCTATAGGACAACCCCAGTAGCAAAGGATCTTTGGGACCGTGACAGCTATAGGACAACCCCAGTAGCAAAGGATCTTTGGGCCCATGACAGCTATAGGACAACCCCAGTAGCAAAGGATCTTTGGGTCCATGACAGCTATAGGACAACCACAGTAGCAAAGGATCTTTGGGCCCATGACAGCTATAGGACAACCCCAGTAGCAAAGGATCTTTGGGACCGTGACTGCTATAGGACAACCCCAGTAGCAAAGGATCTTTGGGCCCATGATAGCTATAGGACAACCCCAGTAGCAAAGGATCTTTGGGCCCATGACAGCTATAGGACAACCCCAGTAGCAAAGGATCTTTGGGCCCATGACAGCTATAGGACAACCCCAGTAGCAAAGGATCTTTGGGCCCATGACAGCTATAGGACAACACCAGTAGCAAAGGATCTTTGGGCCCATGACAGCTATACAACCCCAGTAGCAAAGGATCTTTGGGCCCATGACAGCTATACAACCCCAGTAGCAAAGGATCTTTGGGCCCATGACAGCTATAGGACAACCCCAGTAGCAAAGGATCTTTGGGCCCATGACAGCTATAGGACAACCCCAGTAGCAAAGGATCTTTGGGCCCATGACAGCTATAGGACAACCCCAGTAGCAAAGGATCTTTGGAACCGTGACTGCTAAAGGAGAACCCCAGTAGCAAAGGATCTTTGGGCCCATGACAGCTATAGGACAACCCCAGTAGCAAAGGATTTTTGGGACCGTGACAGCTATACAACCCCAGTAGCAAAGGATCTTTGGGCCCATGACAGCTATACAACCCCAGTAGCAAAGGATCTTTGGGCCCATGACAGCTATACAACCCCAGTAGCAAAGGATCTTTGGTCCCATGACAGCTATACAACCCCAGTAGCAAAGGATCTTTCTGCCCATGACAGCTATACAACCCCAGCAGCAAAGGATCTTTGGGACTGTGACAGCTATACAACCCAAGTAGCAAAGGATCTTTGGGACCGTGACTGCTATAGGACAACCCCAGTAGCAAAGGATCTTTGGGCCCATGACAGCTATACAACCCCAGTAGCAAAGGATCTTTGGGCCCATGACAGCTATAGGACAACCCCAGTAGCAAAGGATCTTTGGGCCCATGACAGCTATAGGACAACCCCAGTAACAAAGGATATTTGGGACCGTGACAGCTATACAACCCCAGTAGCAAAGGATCTTTGGGACCGTGACAGCTATAGGACAACCCCAGTAGCAAAGGATCTTTGGGCCCATGACAGCTATAGGACAACCCCAGGAGCAAAGGATCTTTGGGCCCATGACAGCTATAGGACAACCCCAGTAGCAAAGGATCTTTGGGCCCATGACAGCTATACAACCCCAGTAGCAAAGGATCTTTGGGCCCATGACAGCTATAGGACAACCCCAGTAGCAAAGGATCTTTGGGCCCATGACAGCTATAGGACAACCCCAGTAGCAAAGGATCTTTGGGACCGTGACAGCTGTAGGACAACCCCAGTAGCAAAGGGTCTTTGGGCCCATGACAGCTATAGGACAACCCCAGTAGCAAAGGCCGGTCTTTGCGCGCGGGCCCACTGCGACCATCGTGTGCCCGAGGATCTTGGCTAGCTGGGAATGTTTTTTTTTTATCAAGCCATAAAGTAATGCAGCGGCAATTTTGCAGTGAAGAGACTGTGGTTTGCAGTACGTGACAAATGTTTTAATAATTCAATATCTTACCAATAAAAGAAAGTGCGATTCCGCAGGTTGTGCCACTAACTGCATACAAGGCTTTTTCCGCCTGCAACTCTGGTATTTTTTGGTTTGTTTCGCAAAATTGCTTTGCTATCGTGTCGCTATATATAACGCATCTTACATCTGATGCCTTGGTTGTCTGTTGTGAGTTGGTGACTGTTTCTCACAAAATAAATAATTTATTGACTATTTCGGTGAACATAGTGCAAATAGCTGCACTGCTTTGAAAAATCAGTTACACATTGCCTCGTCCTTACAATTGCTAATTATTTATGGACATTATGATCGATGGCATCTCTTCTAAAGTCTTTCAGACAGTTTAAACCACGTTTATTGCCATCAGCTCTGTTAGAAACTATCGATTATCAATACTGTATTATGATGCATTATGATTATGCTGTATTATGATTATCAATGCTGTATTATGGGGCGATCGTGTGCATCCCTTGGGGATGTATGTGGTCGTCTTGTTGCATGCCTGAGTGTTTTTCTGTGAGCTGGTGGGTGCTTGTTGGGTGGGGCTGGTGGCTCTGGCTGGTTGTCTTCCGCCCCCACCCCACCCCTTTCCCCCCCCCCCTCTCTCTCTCTCTCTCTCTCTCTCTACCTCTCTCCCTCTTTCTTCCCCCACTTAACACTTCTCTCTAGCCCTCTTTCTCTCTTTACGCTTTTTCCTTTTCCTTTCTTCCCCTTCCTTCCCCCCCCCCCCCGCCCCCGTCTCTCTCCCCACCCCCCTTATTATTTTTTTAAATTATTTTTTTAGTTACCCTTGAAGACGGTTTCACAACTACCTACTCTCCACTTATACCTAATTATTCTCTTACTGAATTTGATTTTTTGCTTTGTTTTCATGACTTATTCCTTGTTGTGTACCGTGTTAAATGCTGGGTTTTTTTCCCAGGGTCCTCCCATTTTCCCCCGAGGTAGTCCTCAACTTGAAGGTGATATAAAGTTTGCCTTCGGGTTGGTGTTTAGCAGGCTTTGTGTATTAGACACTCAGACTACTTCGTGCCCAAGGGTAATCCCCGTTCTCTCTCTCTCTCTCTCTCTCTCTCTCTCTCTCTCTCTCTCTCTCTCTCTCTCTCTCTCTCTCTCTCTCTCTCTCTCTCTCTCTCTCTCTCTCTCTCTCTCTGGCCTCATCTACACGCCTTTTCTTTCGCTCGCTCCTACACGTGCTTTCACATACTCTTGTCTCTCGTGTTCAGGTTCTTTCCGAGTCTCTCTCACGATTTTTCGTTGACGTCATTTTTACTTTTTCCGCACTTTTGTTCTTCCTTTTCTTTTATTTTACGTCACCTCCTTCAGTTGCCACATTCCTTCTGCCAATGAAGATAAGTAGCGGCTAATCTCTCTGTTTATTTGTTTGTCTATTTCGACAAAGGGTATTTACCCGAAATATTAACAATATTGTGTTGTACCCGTCTTTTCTAAGCGTGTTTCTTTCTCCGTTGGGTACTTCTTTGTATTATGATGTACAGAAAATATGAAATTCAGCATGCGTTTATCTTCATGTCTGTTAGGCTGTGAATTTAGGCCTTATGGCCATAAGGTCCGAAATCACAGATGTTACGATTGTGGTTGTGTTATCCTGTGAGAGCGTACATGTGTTATTCGTAGGTAACGATATGTTGTTTATTTGAGCTATCACGGTTATGATTTCGTGCCTTTTTAGTAAGATTTTTTTTTTTTTTTTTTGTTCCTGAGTAGAGCCGATTTCGTTTTGTTGTGTTTAGTCCGGTGCGTTGTAGAAGGGTCGCACTGTCTGGTGGCCTCGTAAGTGTCACGTCGGTTAGGTGACATCGCAACATTTTTCGCTACTTTTTGTGCGCGTGTATCGAGCAGCCTTTATTTTGTTTAGTGAATGTTCTCGTACTTTTTTGAGCTATCATAGATAGGGATACCATACTTTTATGTGTCTTTATTATACGCTAGAATTTAGAGCTGAAGTGAGCAGCCGTGTTTATGTAGCCTGATATATTGTTTCTGGAAAGTTTATGTTAATGAGCTTCGGCTGCGTGTTTCGTTCTGGTTATTTGAGTTCATGATTTCCGTAGAATATTCTAGATTTTGATAGTGTATATAAGGAGGGCGCTGGGAAAGCCCGTTAGTACATTGTCTTGCTTTGTCAGTTGTAGAGACACGCAATTTATTGCGAGAGACGCTGTGTATTAGAAACTTTGAGTCGTAGTGAGGACATCGCAGAAGAGACTTTGTATTCAGTAGTTTGTGCATTTGAAAGAGCATTACTGTGAGGATATCGCATCGCTGAATTAAATATTGTTGGAACTGTTACTCCAGTTTTGTCTACATCCTTAAGCCACGGGTGACGGATTGCAGCTGAATGAGGTCTATTTAAAAGAACTCTACGTGCGTGTGTGTCTGGTGTGTTTATCATACTTCGACTACAACTCCACCACGTAACATTTTGGCGACCCCGACGAGATCTCTTCAGTTGGTTCAGTGGAAAGGGTAGCAGGAGAAAACAGCCAGCAGTGAAAAGCAGAGATGGCGACATCGGAGATGGAGATATTCCTGAAAATTGGAAAGGAATGTGGACTCGAAGGAGCTCAACTCCTCGAGTTTGTAAAGGAGAGAGAGGAGAAAGAAGAAAAGAGACGAGAGAGAGAAGAAAAGGAGAGACTGGAAAGAAAAGAAAGAGCCAAAGAACGTGAAATCAGGAGACTCGAAATCCAAGCAGAAGAAGCAGAGAAACAGCGAAGAGAGGCAGAGAAACAACGAGAAGAGGAGAGAGAAGAGGCGGAGAGGCAGCGTCAACACGAAATTCATCTAAAGCAGATGGAGATTGAGGCACAGAGCCAGCGAACTAATGAAGCAACAGCATTAGCGAGCAGAGAACAAACAGCCCGTGCGCCAAAACTTCCACCTTTCATTGAAAATTCAGATAAGATGGACGCTTATTTGGAGCGATTCGAGCGCTTCGCAAATAGCAACAATTGGAAACAAGAGACTTGGCCTATTAAACTGAGCGCACTTCTAACTGGCAAAGCGCTTGAATTTTACACCCGCTTACCAAGAGAAGAAGCCGAAGATTATACTCAGTTGAAAGCCGCCCTGTTGAGACAGTACGACTTCACTGAAGAAGGTTACAAGCGACGATTTCGGAACTGCAAGCCTGAAGAAGGAGAAACTGACACCCGGCCTATTCATTGAGAGAATCAGAAGCTACCTGGAGAAATGGATAGAGCTGGCTGGCCTAAACAGAGAGTACCAAGACCTGTGCGACCTCATCATCAAAGAACAAGTTTTCAGCGCATGTTCTAAGGACCTGGCCGCCCACCTTAGAGAGCAAAAAGACCAGTCACTAAAGGCCCTGGCCGACTTCGCTCAAAGATACCTTGATGCTCACAACATGAAGTTCGGGTCCAGTAAGCCACAGCGTGTGTCTGCACCAGCAGAGGAAATCCACAATGTCAGAGACACCCCGAGATACAAGCCGGTGGAGAACCTGACATGTTTTCTCTGTGGAAAGAAAGGCCACAAGGCGATACGGTGTCCTTCTAAAGACATTCCCCGAGGCGACAACATCAGAAGATCCAACCAAGATCGTGGGATAGCAGGCAGAAGCAGTACCACGTCTCAACACAGAGCTGCCGCTGTATTAGCCAATGATATGACATCATCCAATGACTTTGAATCCAGAGAAAAGCGAGTTACACCAGAGCTGATCGAATCTTTCAGAAAGAATGGACGCATCCCAGTAGGAGATGGGACTACATTTTTACCAGTCTCAAACATCGCGCTGCCTGAGAATGAAGTGCCGAACATGCCGGTGGTGTCAGGACTCATCGGCGACACACCAGTGAGAGTGTTGAGAGACACTGGTTGTAGCTGCATCATCATGAGAGAGGACCTAGTAGCTGAAGACCAGAAGCTACAGGAGTGGACCACCCTCATTTTGGCTGACGGAACTGTAAGGATTATCCCCCTTGCCAAAGTCACTGTCGACACCCCATACTTGACAGGAGAGGTGAAGGCGTTGTGCGTGAAGACGCCAGTCTACGATCTCATCATCGGAAATATTGATGGTGCCAGAAATGCAGACGATCCAGATCTAGAGTGGAGACCTGAAATATGTTCTGTTACCACGAGAAGTCAAGCAAAGAAGAGTCACCAGACCATCCCTCTAAAAGTGGCGGACAACACGGAAGCAGCAGTGGTGAATAAAGAAAGGCTGGTGGAGCTACAGACCGAGCCCGTAACGCGTAAGGGAAAAGAGATAACCTTCGAGACCAAAAAAGATATCCTGTACCGGATATTCGACAGCAATGGAGATAAAGCTGTGCGTCAAATAGTAGTTCCTGAACCTTTGAGAATGCAGGTGATGAAATTGGCACATGATTCCATATTGGGAGGACATTTGGGAATCAACAAGATGCTCGATAGAATCCGAGCCGTCTTCTACTGGCCTGATATGGGAGGCGACGTCACCCGATTCTGCAGATCGTGCGACATATGCCAGAAGACAATCTCCCAGGGAAAGGTGCCCAAGGTTCCTTTAGAGAAAATGCCATTGATCGATATGCCTTTCAAGCGGGTAGCTGTTGACCTTGTGGGGCCAATATCTCCTCCGAGTGAAGATGGTCATCGTTACATTTTGACCCTGGTGGACTACGCTACACGTTATCCTGAAGCCATACCATTGAAAAAGATCGACACTCCAACAGTAGCAGAGGCGCTCGTCGACATGTTCAGCCGTTTAGGAATTCCTGAAGAGATCCTGAGTGACCTAGGAACTCAGTTCGTCTCAGATTGCATGGAGGAAGTCAACCGGCTATTGAGCATCCGACACCTTACTACCACCCCTTATCACCCCATGTGTAATGGGCTGGTTGAAAAGTTTAATGGAACTTTAAAGGCTATGTTCAAGAAACTGTGCGCTGAGCAGCCAAGGTTGTGGCATAGATACATCAATGCCTTGCTCTTCGCATACCGTGAAGTTCCTCAGGATTCGACAGGGTTTTCTCCTTTTGAATTACTGTACGGTAGGACTGTAAGGGGGCCCATGCACATCCTGAAGGATCTGTGGACCAAGGATATCGACGCATCTGAGGTGAAAATCAGCTACCAGTACGTCTTCGACCTGAGAGAGAAGCTGGAAGATACCCTAGGGATGGCTCGAGAAGAACTACGGAAGGCGCAGAACAAGGGGAAGCATTACTATGATCGTAAGGCAAAACCTCGACGATTCCAGCCAGGTGACCAAGTATTGGTTCTTCTTCCTACCGACAACAACAAACTTCTGATGCAGTGGAAGATACCATACGCTGTCGACACGGTGGTTGGCATCAACAACTACAGAGTCAAGGTCAACAACAAGGTGAAAACGTACCATGCTAATTGCTGAAGAAGTATATTGCGAGAGGTCGTCAAGACAAAACACAAATGGCCGCATCGGTGCGTCTTGCTGATGACGAAAAACTAGACGACGAGAACCTTTTTGACATTAAATTACAGTCTTCTATCAAGGGTTCGCAGAACTTTGGAGCAGATTACCTGAGCAGAGCAGTTTAAATGAACATTTCTGTGTCCAGAACTTTTGTATGAAACATTTCGATGCTCAGGACAGTTTACAGGAACTGTGAGACGTTTTTTTTTTTTAATTCGATTTTTGATGCGTAGTTATTTTTGTTTAGGGTTTTGTGTAGGTGTACACAGCCACAACCGTATTTTTGAAATTTGAGAAGAAATTTTTGTGAAATTTCATTCTTAAGAGGGGGGTACTGTTACGATTGTGGTTGTGTTATCCTGTGAGAGCGTACATGTGTTATTCGTAGGTAACGATATGTTGTTTATTTGAGCTATCACGGTTATGATTTCGTGCCTTTTTAGTAAGAGTTTCTTTTGTTCCTGAGTAGAGCCGATTTCGTTTTGTTGTGTTTAGTCCGGTGCGTTGTAGAAGGGTCGCACTGTCTGGTGGCCTCGTAAGTGTCACGTCGGTTAGGTGACATCGCAACATTTTTCGCTACTTTTTGTGCGCGTGTATCGAGCAGCCTTTATTTTGTTTGGTGAATGTTCTCGTACTTTTTTGAGTTATCATAGATAGGGATACCATACTTTTATGTGTCTTTATTATACGCTAGAATTTAGAGCTGAAGTGAGCCTGTTTTTGTAGCCTGATATATTGTTTCTGGAAAGTTTATGTTAATGAGCTTCGGCTGCGTGTTTCGTTCTGGTTATTTGAGTTCATTATTTCCGTAGAAGATTCTAGATTTTGATAGTGTATATAAGGAGGGCGCATGGAAAGCCCGTTAGTACATTGTCTTGCTTTGTCAGTTGTAGAGACACGCAGTTTATTGCGAGAGACGCTGTGTATGAGAAACTTTGAGTCGTAGTGAGGACATCGCAGAAGAGACTTTGTATTCAGTAGTTTGAAAGAGCATTACTGTGAGGATATCGCATCGCTGAATTAAATATTGTTGGAACTGTTACTCCAGTTTTGTCTACATCCATAAGCCACGGTTGACGGATTGCAGCTGAATGGGGTCTATTTAAAAGAACTCTACGTGCGTGTGTGTCTGGTGTGTTTATCATACTTCGACTACAACTCCACCACGTAACAACAGACCAGAACACAAATTATACAATCTGTATGGGTCTCCACATTACTGGTACTAGCGAGGCTCCATTTACGCTGAACGACTCCCAACACTGAACGAACGAGTGTGAAGTTACAGCCGATATCCAGGATGTGCTGAAAGCATAGACACCATTCTGAACATCTCCAAGAGGCATAGAGCCTCATGAGCCCAGAGAACATCTTCAAGAGGCATTAATCATGAGCCCTCTCGGCTCATGAGGATCTATGTCTCTTGGAGATGTTCAGAGTGTTGTCTGTGCTTGTGGTACGAGCTGGTTATCCAACGTGGCCTCGCTCTCGTTCATTGTTGGGAGTCGTTCGGCGTAAACGGAACCTCACTACCATGCTGTAACAAAAACAACACGTTAATTGCCAGGTTAGCAAGTTTCGCTATGACATCAGTGTTGAAGAGCTTGTGTTGTGGAGTGATATTATGGTGTACACACCAAGTGTTATGGATCAGAGTGGGTATGCGCATTAATAAAGCAATGCATGGGTTTGTGTCGTCTTTGTTGTTGAATATTGATCGTTTGTGTTACCAAATTAATATCATGTGTGTATGGAGAGCAAAATATTTTCTGATACCTTTGAACTTGCGCAAGAAAACGCATCACACTATAAGAGGCTACAACGGAAGAAAGATCGACTGTGAGGGTGGTGCCATGAAAGCGTGGATGCACCAAGCTTGTAACATCATCTTTGGACTATCATGGTCAATCAAGCTCCTGAACTGGCGTGTAATTTTCCAAAGCAACACATGCATGTCAGAATTTGCTGTTGGCAACACTTTTTGTCACGAAGAGGCCTACAGGAATTATGACAAAAGCACTACCATTGCTGGTAGGCACTCGCAAAAACTCTCCCAGCTCCCTCCCTCTCACCATCTTCAACTCGACAGCACCCCCATCCCCCTCTCTGACTCGACCAAGAACCTCGGCGTTATCCTCGATTCCTCTCTTTCCATGACCAGCTTTGTCTCCGCCACGGCCCAGGCATGCTATTTCCTCCTCCGTCGCATCAGTCAGATCAGAAAATACCTCACCACCGAAGCTACCACCAAACTTACTGTCTCTCTCATCTTATCTCGCATCGACTATTGCAACTCTCTCCTTTCCGGCCTCCCTCACTCCACCACTTTCACTCTCCAGCGCGTCCAGAACAATGCTGCCCGCCTCGTCCTCAAAAAGAAGAAATCCGACCATATCACTCCCCTTCTCAAACTCCTTCACTGGCTCCCCATCCTCCAACGCATCCAATACAAGATTCTGTCTCTCTGCTACAAATCCCTTAACAACTGCTCTCCTGCCAATCTCTCCAACTTACTTCACCCCTACACTTCTTCCCGCACCGCCTCCGACCCCGACCCTCTCCGCCTCCACATCCCCAACACTAAACTCAGCACTTTCAGCCCCGCTCTTTCTCCGTCTACGGTTCATCCACCTGGAACACTCTCCCACTATCTCTCCGTCAGAAACACCTTTTCTCCTCCTTCCAATCCGCCCTCAAAACTCACCTCTTCCAACAGTTCTAGCACTATAACATCACAACACTCCCCACCCCTGTCGTAACGTATTTGTGGTACGTGAGTCATTGTCAAAAGCGTGCGCATGTGTCTGCGAGTTGCGAGTGCATGCTTAGAATTATAATTATTATAAGATAAGCGCATTATAAATAACAATTATTATTTTTTATTATTATCAGCAGCAGACGGTCTAGGCTTAATGTTAAATAAACCATTTAGCCCTAATGCACTGCAGCAGGAGATGGATGGACCATGACAATTCAAGGGTAGTGCCAGATTAGCTAATTTGGCACTACCCTTGTGTTTCATGGTCCAACCATCTTGTGCAACTGGCACAGTTGTTTAGCAACTCTTACACAAGACATCGTCAACACCGCTCGTTCTAAAGCTGAGGCCACAAGCAGAAGTGAAGCTTTGCGGGAGAAAACTCACAGTGCTGCAGAGGACCGGCCGGTCCTGTGTATCACGTATCATCCTCACAACATCCCAATCAAAAACATTCTCCTCAGAAACTTCCACATCATTCAGAATGACACAGTATTGAAAGACATATTTCCTGAGCCTCCGCTGGTAGCTTACAAACGTGACACTAAACTACGCGATCATCTTGTTCACAGTTCACTTCGCGCATCTAACACCTTACCACCTGGCACACACCCTTGTCAGCAACAACACTGCAAAGCATGTCCGTACATCAACACATCCCCCGTCATCACCGGACCCCTGTCATCTTTTCATGTCCACCGATCATTCACATGCCAGTCATCGGATATTGTCTGTGTCATCTCATGTTCTCACTGCCCAAAGATGCTGTATGTGGGGGAGACATACCATACACTCCCTGAACGCTGCGAGGAGCATGTTCGTTCGATCCGCCTCGGATACAACAACCAGGTTGGACGTCATTTCAACGAACCTCCTCATAACCTCACACATTTCAGCATACGCATCCTTTGGCAAAATACATCCCACTTCATCCGCCGCAAAATGACAGAATCCTTTTTCGCGGACAGGCTTGGCACTTACCATCCGCGCGGCTTCAACATTCGCCCCTAGGGATGTATGCTCGGCCTGATGGGTAGTTGGTGCCAGACTTGACCTCACTGTTGATACTGGATGCTACCTTTGAGTGTGTGTGTGTGTGTGTGTGTGTGTGTGTGTGTGTGTGTGTGTGTGTGTGTGTGTGTGTGTGTGTGTGCGCGCGCGCGCGTACACCAAACCACTCAAATGGGTTACTTTCTTTACCATCCTTATGCAAAATGGGTGTGTGTAAAATTCTGTGTGACCAAGTCAGGCACCCATTTTTTCTGAGGGTTGTTTCTGCATTATCTTTCATTCAAAAGTCAGAAAAAAATATCAAAATAGGGTGTCCCCATTTCGCCAGATTTACTTCATGTTGTGTTTTGGCGATGCCCTGGGCCTGTGTGTTGACACGGAAGCGGAGTGTTTTCAGATCAACTTGATGATCGCCGATTGGTTAGCCCAACACCGATGAACGGAGTTGTTTCCCTTGCCCTTCTTAAAACGTCGTCTTTCGTCCCCAACAGTTGGCCATTCTTCAGCGTTTGCAGAGGTACTTTATGCAATATTTCTTAGTTAAGAGCACGCCCAAATGTACTTGTTCAGTGCAGTTATTTAACTGAGAGATGCCTCCAATCCCCGATACCCGTTTGGCCCAGAAAAATAAGGCGTCTGCTTCAGCCGTGGCTCGGTCTGTGTCTTCCTCTCTCTGACCGTTGAGTCTTGTAGTAAATGATAATAGAACCCCACGATTTTAACAAAAGCTTTCTTCTTCAATGAAAGGAATTCGTTCAATAACCCCATTACAAGGTCAATCTGCCACGCGATTTTGTTTCTTTTATTTTTCTGACATGTGTGATTGTCAGTGATCGAAAAGTAACTTGACACACGCATGCACAGTATCAGTTGACTTTTTTTTTTTTTTAAATGGCGCCAGATTTCAATCCTCGTTCGCAAAACTGCCTCGCGATTCGAAGAACAAACGTCCACAAACAGGTCTTTCGGAATCAGTTCAGCGACGAAGTCCTAGCCAGCGACTTGTCGCAAGTTGGAAGCACAGCTGTTAAATGTCACCCGAGTGAGTCACGCAGCTAAAACATAACAATGCCATATACCCTGACACTGTTGGAGTAGGCAGACTGAGAACAGCTCCCTCCCATTTGGCCAAAGGGCATACAGCAAACGTAGGAAGGGTCATGCACTCGTGGCGTTATCTATGCATGTTAATGTAACAGAGAAGTAGAGTTCGCCATTGATGTGTGATGTGAGTGGTACTGACAGTTCGTAATCACAGTCCGATAGAAGAGCGTCCCCGTTCCTGGTTATCGACGTAAATAACAAAAATAATAAGCAGGTTTCAAGGGTTTAAGGAAATATTTAGAAGTAAATGCACTGTCATTTATGTCTGTATTCCTGAAGCTGAAATATGCCGACGGCGGTTTCAAATACACTTGCCTGTTAAATCTCAAGACCCATGTACCATTAGGTTTCACAACTGCACAACCTTTTAGTCTGAAACATCGTACTTTACAATGAATTCCAAGGTCTCCCTGTAAATCATAGATTGTATCATAGTTAGCATTTAAATTTTGTTGTCGTATGGATTAAATCGAAGGTTGCTATGTTTTGTCATTCGTTAGTTACTGTTGTTTTTCTCAGTGGTGTGCAACAAACTCAAATTTTCACTTTAAATGGTCCATTGCTGACCATTTCGTGATCCGTGCCGCAGAGTGATCGCGTGGTGATTATTTAACCGCTGGGAGCGAAAGCCCGCACAGTCTTCGTCCACTTACCTGCCTCACTGACCTCGTCATTATTTATCACTTCCTACCGGATGTGTCATCAATCGCTGGGACAACCGTAAGTTTGAATTTTTTAGCATTTAAAAGATCTCGCTTATGTAGTGGTCTTGTTACTTTTGATTGCATGCTTATTTCACGCTTTTCATTGCAATCCCTGCCATAAGGTTGCATACTGTGGTAAATCAGTCATGGGAATCTGTGATGCTCTACAATAATGTTCTTATGTTGTTTTGTTATTGTTGGGTTTTTCTTTTTAATTTAGTTGAAGCTTCAGCGTTTGTTGTTATATGAAGGTTGCTACTGTTTGTATGAGGTAAAATTTTACACACAATTTCTAATAATGTAATCACTACGGTTTCAACTATCGTCTTATCTGCAAAAGGGATTGCGTACTTCACTCATTTGCACACTGCACACGTCACGTTCAGTATTTCTTCACAGAGTTCTAATGCAGTTATGTTGCAATTTGTGTGTGTGTGCATCATCATCATCATCATCATCAGTCCCTTGCCCGAACTGGGCGTTGGGGGGACTGAAAGGCAGCAGCAACAGACAGTGCTCTCCACTGAGTTCTATTTTGGGCGGTTGCAAGCAAGTCTGGCATCTCGAGTTCGGTCCATTCTTTTATGTTTGCGACCCAACTCTTTCTCTGACGACCTCGCCGACGACTTCCTTCGAGAGTGCCTTGGAGGATAGTCTTGGACAAGGTGTTGTGTCGGGTCACGTGGCCAAACCAAGCAAGCTTGCGCCGTTTCACGGTTGCCAGAAGGGGTTCATGTGGGCCCACCAGGGAAGTGACGATGCTCCGTACATATTCGTTGGTTTTGTGCTCGCGGTACGAGATGCGGAGCAACTTCCTCAGGCACTTGTTCTCAAAGGCCTGGATTTTCTTTTCTGAGTCTGCAAGCAGTGTCCAAGTCTCACAGCCATAGAGTAGAATAGACACTACGAGGGACTTGTAAAGCCTGTACTTGATGGTGAAGCTGATGGAGTTACTTCGCCATATCCTGTCCAGCCTGGCCATTGCGGATGTTGCTGTACCTATCCTGATACGGATCTCTGCTACGCAACTACCGTCTTTGGACAGGGTGGCTCCCAAGTACTTGAAGCTATTGACCTCTTCTAGCTTCTGGCCGTTCATGTGAATGTTGCTGCTGCTGTCGCTTGTGGTGTTGATCATCACTTTGCTTTTATCCGTACTGATCTCCATGCCATAAGACCCTGCGCTACTTGAAAGTTTGTCTGTCAGGTTTTGGAGCTCACTATTGCTGCCTGCCATGAGGTCAATATCGTCTGCGAATCGAAGATTGCACAGGGATCTGCCACCTATAGAGATTGAAGTATGGTGGTCGTGGAGGGTTTCCTGCATGATCTTCTCCAGGAATATGTTGAAAAGGACAGGAGAGAGCAGGCATCCTTGACGGACACCGATCGTCGTCCTGAAGAACTCGCCTGACTGATTGTTAAGTAGAACCGCGCTGCAGGCGTTCTTGTAAAGCGCTTCTATCATTTGGATCAGTCCCTCCTCTATGTTGAACGATCTCATGACTTGCCAGAGTCCGTCGTGCCAGACGCGATCAAATGCTTTCCTGAAATCAATGAAGTTGTGGTAGAGTTCGCGCTGATGTTGCAGATGTTTCTCGATCAGGACGCGGCAGTTGAAAATCTGCTCTACAGTGCTTCTTCCAACTCTGAAGCCAGCCTGTTCTTCTGACAGCAGTTCCTCGGCGAAAGTTTTGAGGCGGTTGAGAATGATTCTAAGCATTACTTTGCTAGGGTGACTTATCAGACTGATAGTTCTGTAGTTCTGGCACTGTTTCATGTTTCCTTTCATGTGTGTGTGTGCAAAAATCACAATTCAGTTTTTAAGTATCTTAATGATTTTTAAAAAGTAAAAAAGTATTTAATGATTTTATAAAATTGTTATATTTGTCATACCAAAAATATCTGTGATACCAATCCCTCTTCTTCTCTTTTTATTTCAGTGCATCATAACGTGCATCGATGTCTTTCAGGAGCTTACCAACTATTTCACACCTTAACGTCTACGAAGATGGAGATGGTGTTTGGCTTTCGTTTGAAGAATTTTTACAGTTTCTTAGAGATAACATAAAAAAATCGGACACTGCCACAAATTTAATAAGAAGAGACAGTCTTGTTCGAAAATTCAAGAAAGCGTCAGAAGATTCAGAGATGGCGTGGGTCTGGAATGCAAGAAAATAACTGTGGAGGCAGCTTTGAAATTCATTTTCAGTAATTCTGAGGCACTCGCAATTTGCAGCATAGTTGCCAGGGAGGTGAGGAACTGCATTCTGAACTGACCCGGCAGCTGCATCAGTGCCCCCCCGAAGCGTTGTCTGGTGTGAAAACGATCAAAGATCTATATGACTCGATCGCTGCAAGTTCTTTGCATGACAAGAAAGTCGACGATTTTTTTCCTGTGCACTCCGCAACAGATATATCAGAGCTGAAGACAATAAACACAAACTACAAAGAGTGCTTTTCGTCCTTACAATGGGAAAAGATCGCGCTGTTTGAGTATCACTTTCACAAAGAGAACGAGAACTGCGTCACCTTTGAATAAGAGGGACTGTGTCGAAAAAAATGGCTATACTGGGAGACTTGTCAAACACTCAAAGGTGACTATTTGGCAAAGATGTGCACCAGGTCCATCAGGACCGAGAATAAACGCCAGTCTGTTGGACGTGTTGTGCATGGCTTGTGTTTTTATGGTCAAAATGACCGGCACTTTCCTGAAGTCATCGCCCAATCGGTATATAGCAATGTGTTTGCTGCGATTGACGAAAACGCTCGGGTTTCAAGCAGCGACTGCTGTCCTTCCTCTGGGTGTGGCGAAAATAGAGGAATACATGTTTTGGTTGAATCTCAACACTTGAGTCCGTCAACGTCTACCAACGAAAAGAATGATATTGCAGAAGCCATTCAAATCACTATACAGCGAAGCCATTCGGATGTGTGCCATGGCGTGACCATGCTGCAACCAGGCACACTAGACCAATACAGCATAAACAAGCCTAAAGTACGTACCGGGCAGCAAACATCGGTCAGGTGGATATCACAAATGATGTCATCATCGACATTGACAGCGAATACCGTACCGCCGACGCCTGCGGAACAAAGTTTGCTGTGCCTCTTCGGTCCATCTTCAGTGTAGACGGCTACCAGTCATCCATTTTTTTGCAGTCTGTCCAGCAAAGAAAAGGCGAGGCTGAGATGACGCAGCTGGACTGGCTGGTTGATGTTGTGCCAGACGTCAGACCAGGAGAGAGCATCATTTCTTTAGTGAGCTCTGCAGACATAGACGCTGTTCCAATTCATCTCTTTGTCGTCAGCAACAGGCGGCCAAGGAAATAGGATGGTTCATTCACACACCCCGTTCATGTCGTGCTACAGAAGACCAAGGGACTTTACCGACGACACGTACAACATCACGGGTATCGTTGAAACACTAGAGAAGAAATATGGAAAAGACGCTGGGTTAAAGGTTGCCATAACCTTGTGCATGGGTGGTAATGATTTCCTGCCGAATTTTTTTCAATATTTCTCATGCAAAACTACTACAGACTGTCTTATCCCAGGGTTACTATCACACATTGTTCCCCTTTGTGGCAGATGGCGATACAAAAAGGTTATTACACAGGTGGATCGATCGACAAAGAAGGGTACTTGGAGTTGATGAAAACCTTATAATGTCCGCCGCGCTGCAACCCCTCTCAACTGTCAGTTGAGTCGGTCAGACAGTACAGTAATTAAGGACCCCAAAAGGTCTACATTCAATAACGAACAGTTGTGGATGCCACCAGTACCAGTGTTACATCTCATCGCAGATCTCTGTCACGTAACGGATGTGACATGTTGTTTCATTTTTTCGCCAAGTCGTTTTCTTGTTGATAAATGTAGGTCGCCGACTTCTGTAAATAGCCTTAGTTTAGGGAAGTTAATAAATGTAGTGTGAGCGTAATCGTAAAGCCCGTGCAGCAAGCTTAGCAGTGAGCGAGTACAGCGGTTGCACGCTTTCGCCGAGTAGCTTTAACCGAACAGTGTTCAGAAGTAAAGTTAAACTGCAAGGTAGCAGAAGGATATTACAGTCAGCGGAGTTAGCCAGCGAAGTGAGAGTCTGGGTCAGGGTGCGTCCTCGTTTGGAGCCCTTGACAAGCTGTGTGAGGGTTGTTTTACCCTCCCTGCAAGACCACGACCAGTGTTCCTGGGTGTGGGTGTCCCGAGAGACTTGTGACCACGGCTGCTACTCATCAGAAGACCCCTTCGGTTCGTCTTCGTCTTGTTTGTCTCGTCCTGCCGGAGGACTCACCAGTGACAGGTATTTACTCATGCCA
>BTPG01000007.1:2378851-2411351 GCA_036245525.1 Semisulcospira habei
TTAGAGTGGGTGGGTTTTCTCGAGTGTCTGCACTCATATTGTCCACGGCGCCCTGACTCCGTCAGGCGTGTCGTGACAATCTCATCGACCTACAGATCGCATATCCGGCTGTTCACTGCCGGCGACCACGCCTCTAGTTTGCCAGATTTCCTGTCTTCTGGATGCCTTGTCAAACGAGCTGATGGCCAAGTAGACTACAACTCTGACTCCGAAATGAGAGTTGAAGTCAAGCAGGACCTTCTTCAAATTCCAGAAGCTGTCCTTCAGGGCTTGATTCTTCGGGCCAGCAGACAAGGATCGAAACGCCACATGCAAGACACCCCACAAAAAGGCGAGCGTCGAATAACGTGATAAAGCCAGTGACATCTACTCCAAAGGTATCACTGTTTAATTTTGTACCAAGAGTTGCGAATAAAATACTTATTATACGTGTATACGACGAAACAATAACACGAGAAAGTGTCACATCAGCCAGAAACACAATAACGTGTACATTACACTAGACTAGCAAACACAGAAATATGGGTATTATTTTGTTGAAAAGGACATAATTTATTAAACCGGTTGTAATCATAATGGCAATGAAGAATTGTCAAAGTTGGAACATTATAAAAATAGTGTGCCTTCAATCGTTACGGTTCCAAAAGGTTTATTCTAACGTCGATTGAGCCGTGACAGTTATTGTAGCTTGTTCATGATCATACTCAAGAAAATTTAGTTCGAGCTAACGACTGCCTTTGTTCATATGTTTGAACTTTTATAATTGCAGAAACAGTAAAAAGTAGAACAGATGGAGCTGTCAGGAGACAGGGAGTTCTTCAGACGCAACATTGAACTATGGACTTTTGTGACTATAACACTGAAGATACTGAATTAGTAACAAACGTTGCACTCATACACCGAGATATGGCGGTTTACGGCATAATGGTGGTCACCTTTCATCATAACCCTTGGACCAAAGCACTCAAGACATTTTGAAACTGTTCTTCATAGTTGAGTTAAAGTGTTAGTTATGTATTAGTTAATGTATTGGTTTTCTTACTTCTTTCTCGGCGGTTTTATTGCGCTACTATAGTGCGTCGGATCCACAGCGTTTGTGTCGGGCATTATGTCATATTATCGGCACATAACAACGATGTACATCAACATTGTGTTGTATTGTGCTCCTTATCGATAGAGTCGCTAGGTGTGAACTTTGTGATGAAGGGGTTACCGCCCAAACGACGCTTATGAAAGCGCAAGTTATATATGACCTCTACTAATTTGGTCATAGTCGTGCCCGCTTTTCAAGGAATTGATACCAGATATAATAGTGTTGATATTTCACGACATGTCGCATTGAAAAGTATTGCAAAATGTTTTCTTTAACATTATGCTGTAGACCGCTGGTGCTCCTGCACGATATTTTAGGCACGCTTACTTGTGTGAGTGTGTGCATGTGTGCGTGTGTGCTTTCATTAACGTCATTGGAAAGCATGATCAAGTACTCTGATCAGTTTTATACATCGGAGAACAAACTGTGTGCACGGCGAGGTTTTCGTTTTTTGGCTGGAGAGGACCGATCGCCGGGTTGGTTGGTCTCTCTTCAACTCTAATGCTGTCTTCAGCAGTACTGAATTGAGGAACACAGCTGCATATTTCATGATGCAATAACTGTGAACTGAACTGAACCCTCATCAGAATTACGCATGTGCCTCCGTCGTACATATCAGAAAGCTTTGCTGCAGACGCACATTCAACAGCAATGATTCTCTCACTATAGTGAGCACAGCTGTAAATCCTGGTAACGGTGGCATTTTCTCGGAGACTATTCAAGCCACATTCTTCAAGCTTGGCCCAAGGATACTTTGTGGCAAGACCTTTTTAAACATGCCAATTTGAGTGACCTCTCTCAAAGGGTCACGCAGGGTTGACAAATGTGTGAAAACTGCTTGCATTTTCAGAAAACGTGGATTTTGCTGCTGCAGAAGCCAGCCCTCGTCACCGAGGTCACACATATGTAAATCGGTCATACACGGGATTACTCTTTTTATTCTTGTGCAAGGCCCCTTAAACCAAAATTGGGCTGTTTCTGTCCTAATGCAGCTTTGGTTTCAAACTTTCTTTTTTTCTTTCTTTCTCCAGTTGGCAAATGGCGCATGGGATGGACCCGAGACTGAGAGTAGTGCCAGCGCATCGCAATACGAGGGCAGTGATGACGAGGAGTTTGTTCCTGGCTCAAGCTCACCGGATTCAGAGGGTGTGTCGGCATCAATTGCTGGGATCTCTGACATAGACAGTATTGTATCGACTATGTTAGATTTCATCAAAGTGGCAGGTTCGGGGTGGCCAGGTGTCGGTGACGCTAGTACCAGCAAGGTGCAGTGTGCGTTAGGGGGTGGCAATGAGAATGTGGATAGGCAGAAGGAACATGATGCTGGAAAGAGTGGGGAAAGAGCACTTACAGAAGAAACAGGTGTGCACGTGTTGCAGAGAGGGAAAGGAAAGTACAAATGGGACAAGAAACATGCATGCAAATTGTGTGGCAAGCTTGTCTTGAAAACGAGCACGCACTTACAAGATGTCCATGCAGATGAGGCAGACGTTGCTAAAATTTTGTCGATGAAAAAAGGGACAAAGCAGAGACGTCGAGCATGGATCAGACTACAAGATGAGGGTGATTACATGCATAACGTTGCTGTTCTTGAAAACAAATCCGGATGTTTGATTCCTAAGTATCGCACCAAAACTAGTAAGGTAGACGACCTTCTCGCCTGTAGCCATTGCAAAGGGCTCTATCAAAAAAAGCTGATCTCTGTACACTCAAAACGTTGCTGTCAGAAGCCAGGAGGGTTTCAGATCACTCAGCGAGGGGACGTGGCGCGCCGTGGTCGGCTAATGCTTCCAATACCCTTAGACGTTGAATTTTCCTTCTATCACAAGGTCTTGGCCAGCCAGAGAGATGATGAGATAAGCCGTCTCATCAGAACTGACCCTTTGCTTCTTGAGTATGGAAAGAGATTATTTGACCGCAGGGACATTGAAGAACATACGGCTAGACAAATCAGCTCCAGGATGCGGGAGTTAGGGAGACTATTAAAGATTATCAGAGTGAGGTCAGAAATGAAAATCGCACGTTTAAATGCTGTGATCAATTCAGTTAGCTTTGATCATGTTGTCCTGGCTGTAAAAGAGCTAGCAGATTTTGATGAGGACACACATCAGTTCAAAAAAGGCAATCTCGCAATGCGCATAGGCCATGCTTTGAAAAAGTGTTCACAGATCAAACAGTCACAGGCATCCAAACAGCTTGGGCAGGGTTCAGATGACAGGTGGCGACAGGAGCTCTCTGAGGCGCAGCGGTTTGACTCTGTCTTCAACGGGGACTGGTATGATTGTGTGTCCTCTACAGCAGCCCAGTCGGTCTGGAAAATGACCATGAACAAACCCAAGCTGATCCCATCATGTGAAGATGTGAGGAAGGTCCAACAGCTTCTTGAGACAAGGATGGTTTCGGAAGATTATCCGACAGTGGTTAAAGCAACTCTTTGTGCTGTATCACTTTTCAACCGAAAACGAGGGGGAGAAGTTCAGAGAATGAAGGTGTCAGACTTCCAGAATGCTAAGATTGGATTGATTGATTGATTATACATTGCTTAACGTCCCGACAGCAACAAGACTTTCTCAGGACGTGGCTAAGATTGGATCGATCACCAATCAAGATATCGTGAAAGGTCTCACAGAGGTTGAGAAGAAAATGGTGAATCATTTTCAGCGAGTGGAAATCAGAGGCAAGTTTAATAGGAGTGTTCCCGTTTTGCTGACGAAGAAGATGATGACAACTGTGGACAGAATCCTTCAAATGAGGCAATCAGTGCCAGCTCTCGCTGATTCCCAGTACATCTTTGCCACACCTTCTGGTCAGAGGCCTTACAGAGGCCATGATGTTCTGAAGGCCCATGCCCTAGAAGCAGGGGTGTCATACCCAGCCATGTTCACATTTACTCAGTTACGGAAGCAGGTTGCAACTTTGGCTCAGTCAATGGCCATCTCGGAGTTAGACCAGGATCAGCTGGCAGATTTCCTTGGCCATGATATTCGGATACATCGTCATATCTACCGCCAACCTCAAGACGTCCTTCAAAAGGCAAAAGTGGCAAAGATTCTTCTGTCAGTTAACAATGGGATGACAGATTTTGAGAGTTGCATTAGAGCTGAGCTGCGCGATGATGAAGAGATTGACTTTGACAATGAAGACACATCAGAAACTGGCAGAGAGGTCTCGGGGGGAACAGCACCTGTGAATGAAGCAAGTAGCAAGTCAACAACACAGGAATCGATGAGCATGACGGAGAAAAGACGTCCAGAGCCTGATGACAATCTAGATAGTTTTGATGATGACAGTACTGCGTCAGCTCCTGTTCGAAAGAAAGCTAGATTTACAAGGAAACCATGGGGGAAAGCTGAAGAGAAAGCTGTTCAAACTCGTTTCAAGACACACCTCGTCATGAACAAACTTCCTGAAAAGGCCGAGATACAGCACGCAATGGCAGAAGAGCCCGCACTTAGACATAGGCGCTGGACAAACATTAAGGATTACGTCCGCAACAGACTAAAAAAGTTACAAAAGAAATGAATTGAGGTTCCCCGCCACTCACAGCATTTTTGGTTTCATACAGATTTATTACAAGAGTGTTATTATTGGGGTGGTTTCAGCATGTATAGCCTGCTTTTTTATCTGATGGACGCCTGGATCATTTTGTATACTGTATAACCTTTGGATTTGCAAAAACGAAACAGCCGGCTGGGGACAAAAGACAATAATAAGATAAGAAAACCATTGACAACGTAAAGATTGATTACAAGAGTGTTATTAGGGGGGGGGGGGGGGCTGGATCATTTTGTAATATACTGCATACCATTTAAAACTCTGCAAATGGAAGTATGGTTGGTTGGTGGGGATGAAAGACAATAATAAAGGCTGAAGTTTCAAGTGATTTCATGTTGTCAGTTAATTAATTAATGTCAGTGTTCTGTTCTGTCATTTTAACTCATTCTACCCCAAGACCGGAATCCCCAAATGTTGAAGTCGTCTTCAGAAGACTGTGTTGCAGTGCAGGACACAGATCCACCATGATAGTTCAAGGGTGATGCCAGAACAGCTTGGCGCCCATAGGCGTCAAGCTATTCTGGCATCACCCTTGAACTATCATGGTGGATCTTTATTTTGCTGTGGTGTGTCTGGGGTAGAATAAGTTAAGCCCAAATGTTGAAGTCGTCTTCAGAAGACTGCGTTGCAGTGCAGGACACAGATCCACCATGATAGTTCAAAGGCGATGCCAGAATAGCTTGGCGCCCATAGGCGCCAAGCTATTCTGGCATCACCCTTGAACTATCGTGGTGGATCTTTATTTTGCTGTGGTGTGTCTGGGGTAGAATAAGTTAAGTGTTAGTTTCTTCGTCTGGGTCTTTTTCTATCTTTCATATTTTTCCACACTTTTTGACCCGCATCATACTGAGGCTAAAAGCTTCAAATTTGTTCACTGCCATAATTCTATGCAAGCTACATTACAGTACTTACAGATGAGGACATAGACCAATGGCTTTAGTTCAAGGGTGGTGCCACAATAGCTTGGCGCCTAGAGGCACCAAGCTATTCTGGCACTAACCCTTGGACTATTTCAGTCACACTTGTTGCACACACTGGTGTATTCCGAATGATAAGGGTTAATATTCAAAATGCTCTGTTACTGTTTGTCTGAAACTCCAGAGTACCCAAAACCAAAAAAAAAGTCCTTTAATTTCCAGAATACATTATGTTGATTCTCACATCAATGCCTTGATAAACTGTTTTGCTTCAGAAGGACAAAACGCAGCAATGTTTAAAAGATTTCCTCTGTAGAAATCATAATCGAAAGGTTACGGGCCAGTGTTTATTGAATTTTGCAAGCACACATAAAGTTAGAAAAAAAAATTAATGTGAAAAAGAAGTATTCCATGAACTTGACCTTATTACAGACGCCTACTGTTGTGAAGACACCCATTTTGACTGTAATGCCAGTTTTTGTGTGTGAGAGGCACCCACATTATTGGTAGAAACCCATTTTTTTCCATCTAGTGGCTCTGTTTCTAGAAAATGTCTATTTTATTTTAAGTTATAGAGCTTAGTTATAAGGTGAGTTCCAAACATTCGCATCAATTCCAGAGCCCTAGAATAAATAGAAATATGGGAACCCATTTTGACATAAAATGGTAGGTAACCCACTCTGACGCTTTTGTCTGCATGTGTGTGTGTGTGTGTGTGTGTGTGTGTGTGTGTGTGCGCGCGCGCGCGCGCGTGAGCTGCAGCAGGCACGAGTGAATGCGAATGTATGTAGTGACGTGTATGTATGTAGACGTAAGTTTTCAGCTACGTGTTTTGTGCATGTGTGTGTGTGTGTTTTTTTTTTTTTTTTTTTTTTTTTTTTTACGTCATTCTAAATTCTCTCTATGTCTTTTCTTTCTGTCGGGTTTTTTTTTCTGTTCTACGTTTGTTTCCATTCACCTGAAGAAGGATCTTTGATCCAAAACAAAAGGTTTTCTACCACTATCTTCTGTTTTTCTTACACTTGAAACCCTAGCGGCAACAGTTTTACTACAACACTTACACAATTTGGGAACTGCAGCCCTGGGCTTAACCCATATCATACCCAAGGCCAAAAGCTTCCAATGTGTACACTGCCATGCAAGCTACATCATAGTACTTACAGATAAGGACATAGACCAATGGCTTTAGTTCAAAGGTAGTGCCAGAATAGCCTAGCGCCTAGAGGTGCCAAGCTATTCTGGCACTACCCTTGAACTATTTTAGTCACATTGGTGTATTTCGAATGATAAGAATTAAAGAAAAATCCAGTGTTTCTGTAAACATGCACATCACCCAAAACAATTTGTCAAGTAATTCAACTTTTATTCACTCGCTTATTTCCATGCACGCAGTCACTGTTTCATTATAACTCCACATCAACAAGCATACATCAAGTTTACATCAAATCATCCCATGCAGGGATATCGCACATCATCGGACAAAAAAACAAAAGTACAAACAGCCCATGACAATTTAAAATGAGAAAAAACAAATGCCACTAAACTTCAATCAGAATAGAATAAAAGATCTGAAAGTATGTCAGTGTAGCCCGTGTTCAGGAAAACTAGGTCATACTGACATCCTTTTAGCCCTCTCTCATGTTCTAAAATGATAATTCGTTTAAAGTGTGCTAAACACACCACAAAGGAAAAACTTCACTTGAAATAAACCTAGCACTCTCTTTCCCGCCACACACAAACAAGAGCCGCAGCAAATAACGCGACTAGACATTAGCAATGATTTTTGTCTCCTTCAACAAAAGGGAAAGTTGGGGTCATTTTTTCTGGGTAAACTTCAGAGCATGCTCGGCGTACTTCAACTTGTGTTGTGTTATTGTGTGTGTGTGTTTGTGTGTGTGTGTGTGTGTGTGTGTGTGTGTGCGTACACCAAATGACTAAAATGGGTTTCTTTCTTTACCATCCTTATGCAATCTGGGTGTGTGTGAAATTCTGGGTGGCCAGATCAGACACCCATTTTTTCTGAGGGTTGTTTCTGTATTATCTTTCATTCAAAAGTCAGAAAAAAATATCAAAATACGATGTCCCCATTTTAACAGATTTACTTCATCGTTCTGTTTCAGGGATGCCCTGGGCCTGTGTGTGGACACGGAAGCGGCCGGAGTGTTTTCAGATCAATTTGATTGGTCCAACACCGATGAACGGAGTTGTTTCCCTTGCTTAAACGTCTTTTGTCTCCAACGGACACACCGGCCATTCTTTCGCGTTTGCAGAGGTACTTTATGCAATATTTCTTAGTTAAGAGCACGCCCAAATGTACTTGTTCAGTGCAGTTATTTAACTGAGAGATGCCTCCAATCCCCGATACCCGTTTGGCCCAGAAAAATAAGGCGTCTGCTTCAAACGTGTCTTCGGCCTCTCGGCCGCTCTGACCGTTGAGTCTTGTAGTAAATGATAATAGAACCCCACGATTTTAGCTTTCTTCTTCAATGAAAGGAATTCGTTCAATAACCCCATTACAAGGTCAATCTGCCACGCGATTTTGTTTCTTCTTTCTTTCTTTTTTTTCTGACGTGTTAACTTGCCACATGCATGCACAGTATCAGTTGACTTTTTTTTTAAAAAAACAAAAATGGCGCCAGATTTCAATCCTCGTTCGCAAAACTGCCTCGCGATTCGAAGAACGAACGTCCACAAACAGGTCTTTAGGAATGTGCAACTGAAGTGTCGCTTTTTACTGTATTGCCAGTTTTTAGTTCTCAGGGTTACCCTGGTCAGCCCCACAGGGTGGGTTTTTCTCTCTATTCTGGGGCATGCATGTGTTTCTGTCTACCCTTTGTCCATTCACCTGTAATTGCCTTTTTAAAACTCTCCCTACTGTCTGCACTGCCTGTAGCTCTTGATATTGGATGTGTGTTGCTAAATGGTCTTAGCTTTATGTCTTGGCCCCATGTGTTAGGTTTATTTAACTCATTCTACCCCAGACACACCACGGCAGGATAAGGATCCACCATATGGTCGATCTGTGCCCTGCACTGCAATGCAGTCTTGAGAGGACAGGGGCAAAATTTAAGGATTTTGGTGTTGGGGTAGAATGAGTTAACGTATTTGACCGGCAGGCGACATACATGGCAATGTTCTGTTTAGGTTTTTTGTTCACAAGCAGTGCAGGCACGTCCTGAGAAAGCCTAGTGGCTGTCGGGACGTTAAGCAATGTACAATCAATCTGATTCAAAATGTCAGTTGGTTTACATGGTTGTATTGGACATGTTCTCAGCAACACCGTTTTGGTCACACCGGCTCAGGACTTTCTGGCACACACCCAGCGCCGGATGGCAGCAGGATGTCCAAACCCATCGGGATCTATGCTGCAGAATCATGGCCCCCCCAGCCTCTGCCACAGAGGGTGCGTCTGGTAGGAGGGTGCATGGACGGCAGCGGAATGCTCCCAATTACAAACTGGTAAGTAAAGTGATTCTATGATCATCTTCATTTTATTGGCTGGCGTGCGTGCGAAGCAAAAGTGAGTTTTTGTTCTGGGCCACTGGTCGTCCGTCCGTCGTCCATGGTAAACTTTAACTCATTCTACCCCAACACCAAAATCCTTAAATTTTGCCCCTGTCCTCTCAAGACCGCATTGCAGCGCAGGACACAGATCGACCATGATAGTTCAAGGGTGATGCCAGAATAGCTTGGCGCCCGTAGGCGCCAAGCTGTTCTGGCATCACCTTTGAACTATCATGGTCGATCCTTATCCCAGGGGTGGGATTCTTCCGCGTTTCCGCGGATTTACGCGGAAATTCTTTCACAATTCCGCTGAAGCATATTTATTTTCCGCGTCTAATAACAACGGAAAAAAAAAATCTTCTTCAATAGCAAAAAAATCTCAAATGGGTTGGATTTGTATGTAGTTTGGTTCACTATCGCCCGACACTTCCGGTAGCTTTAGGTCGCAGTGGAAAATGGCGGTGAAAAAAGGATATTGTCCAAGACAGAGTGCCGTTTAGTGTGCATCTGAACATAAACTGGTACGCACATTCCATTTTTATACTGCAGATCAGGAGTGTCATAACAAAGTCCATTTTCGGGTGCGTTTGGTCTCGCTCCCCCTGTCGGTTTTTGGATACTTTGGCGAACGGTGGACACGCGCCTATCCCCCCCCCCCCCCCCCCCCTGTCGTTTGATTTTTCGGCTGCTGATAATGAAGGACATGAACACCCCCCCCCCCCCCCCCCTGCCCTGTCGTTTGATTTTCCGCGTTTTCTTTCTTACTAGAATCCCACCCCTGTTATCCTGCTGTGGTGTGTCTGGGGGTAGAATGAGTTAACGGTGGCATTTTCTCGGAGACTATTCAAGCCACATTCTTCAAGCTTGGCCCAATGATACTTTGTGGCAAGACCTTTTTAAACATGCCAATTTGAGTGACTTCTCTCAAAGGGTCACGCAGGGTTGACAAATGTGTGAAAACTGCTTGCATTTTCAGAAAACGTGGATTTTGCTGCTGCAGAAGCCAGCCCTCGTCACCGAGGTCACACATATGTAAATCGGTCATACACGGGATTACTCTTTTTATTCTTGTGCAAGGCCCCTTAAACCAAAATTGGGCTGTTTCTGTTTCTAATGCAGCTTTGGTTTTAATCTTTCTTTCTTTCTTTCTCCAGTTGGCAAATGGCGCATGGGATGGACCCGAGACTGAGAGTAGTGCCAGCGCATCGCAATACGAGGGCAGTGATGACGAGGAGTTTGTTCCTGGCTCGAGCTCACCGGATTCAGAGGGTGTGTCGGCATCAATTACTGGGATCTCTGACATAGACAGTATTGTATCGACTATGTTAGATTTCATCAAAGTGGCAGGTTCGGGGTGGCCAGGTGTTGGTGACGCTAGTACCAGCAAGGTGCAGTGTGCGTTAGGGGGTGGCAATGAGAATGTGGATAGGCAGGAGGAACATGATGCTGGAAAGAGTGGGGAAAGAGCACTTACAGAAGAAACAGGTGTGCACGTGTCGCAGAGAGGGAAAGGAAAGTACAAATGGGACAAGAAACATGCATGCAAATTGTGTGGCAAGCTTGTCTTGAAAATGAGCACGCACTTACGAGATGTCCATGCAGATGAGGCAGACGTTGCTAAAATTTTGTCGATGAAAAAAGGGACCAAGCAGAGACGTCGAGCATGGATCAGACTACAAGATGAGGGTGATTACATGCATAACGTTGCTGTTCTTGAAAACAAATCCGGATGTTTGATTCCTAAGTATCGCACCAAAACTAGTAAGGTAGACGACCTTCTCGCCTGTAGCCATTGCAAAGGGCTCTAGCAAAAAAAGCTGATCTCTGTACACTCAAAACGTTGCTGTCAGAAGCCAGGAGGGTTTCAGATCACTCGGCGAGGAGACGCCGCGCACCGTGGTCGCCTAATGCTTCCAATACCCTTAGACGTTGAATTTTCATTCTACCACAAGGTCTTGGCTAGCCAGAGAGATGATGAGATAAGCCGTCTCATCAGAACTGACCCCTTGCTTCTTGAGTATGGAAAGAGATTATTTGACCGCAGGGACATTGAAGAACACACGGCTGGACAAATCAGCTCCAGGATGCGGGAGTTAGGGAGACTATTAAAGATTATCAGAGTGAGGTCAGAAATGAAAATCGCAAGTTTAAATGCTGTGGTCAATTCAGCTAGCTTTGATCATGTTGTACTGGCTGTAAAAGAGCTAGCAGATTTTGATGAGGACACACATCAGTTCAAAAAAGGCAATCTCGCAATGCGCATAGGCCATGCTTTGAAAAAGTGTTCACAGATCAAACAGTCACAGGCATCCAAACAGCTTGGGCAGGGTTCAGACGACAGGTGGCGACAGGAGCTCTCTGAGGCGCAGCGGTTTGACTCTGTCTTCAACGGGGACTGGTATAATTGTGTGTCCGCTACAGCAGCCCAGTCGGTCTGGAAAATGACCATGAACAAACCCAAGCTGATCCCATCATGTGAAGATGTGAGGAAGGTCCAACAGCTTCTTGAGACAAGGATGGTTTCGGAAGATTATCCGACAGTGGTTAAAGCAACTCTTTGTGCTGTATCACTTTTCAACCGAAAACGAGGGGGAGAAGTTCAGAGAATGAAGGTGTCAGACTTCCAGAATGCTAAGATTGGATCGATCACCAATCAAGATATCTTGAAAGGTCTCACAGAGGTTGAGAAGAAAATGGTGAATCATTTTCAGCGAGTGGAAATCAGAGGCAAGTTTAATAGGAGTGTTCCCGTTTTGCTGACGAAGAAGATGATGACAACTGTGGACAGAATCCTTCAAATGAGGCAATCAGTGCCAGCTCTCGCTGATTCCCAGTACATCTTTGCCACACCCTCTGGTCAGAGGCCTTACAGAGGCCATGATGTTCTGAAGGCCCATGCCCTAGAAGCAGGGGTGTCATACCCAGCCATGTTCACATTTACTCAGTTGCGGAAGCAGGTTGCAACTTTGGCTCAGTCAATGGCCATCTCGGAGTTAGACCAGGATCAGCTGGCAGATTTCCTTGGCCATGATATTCGGATACATCGCCATATCTACCGCCAACCTCAAGACGTCCTTCAAAAGGCAAAAGTGGCAAAGATTCTTCTGTCAGTTAACAATGGGATGACAGATTTTGAGAGTTGCATTAGAGCTGAGCTGCGCGATGATGAAGAGATTGACTTTGACAATGAAGACACATCAGAAACTGGCAGAGAGGTCTCGGGGGGGAACAGCACCTGTGAATGAAGCAAGTAGCAAGTCAGCAACACAGGAATCGATGAGCATGACGGAGAAAAGACGTCCAGAGCCTGATGACAATCTAGATAGTTTTGATGATGACAGTACTGCGTCAGCTCCTGTTCGAAAGAAAGCTAGATTTACAAGGAAACCATGGGGGGAAGCTGAAGAGAAAGCTGTTCAAACTCGTTTCAAGACACACCTCGTCATGAACAAACTTCCTGGAAAGGCCGAGATACAGTATGCAATGGCAGAGGAGCCTGCACTTAGACATAGGCGCTGGACAAACATTAAGGATTACGTCCGCAACAGACTGAAAAAGTTACAAAAGAAATGAATCGAGGTTCCCCGCCACTCGCAGCATTTTCCATTTCATACAGATTTATTACATGAGTGTTATTATTGGGGTGGTTTCAGCATGTATAGCCTGTTTTTGTTTTTTTATCTGATGGACGCCTGGATCATTTGTGACCCTCTCTCACAAATCAGTCTTAAGAACTCGCATTTTGGATGTTTTGACATATATACATTTATGAAAACTACAGTGTTTGCTGATTACTGTGATATATGACTGTATGCTGTAGTGCAAAAATTGTAAAAGCTGTTAAGTGTTTAAAGTTGTTAAAGCCTCCGGTGGCCATTTTGAGAAAACAGCCTGTGAAGTTTCTGTGTGCAGCATAATTGGGGCCAAGGGCAGACTTTTAAAATCATTTTTTACCTATTTAATGGCATTTTTCATGATAAAGATTTTAACCATACGATACTTTGGTGTATGTAGAATACATTTCTCCCCAAAAGTGAAAATGCCCCAGATTGACCCCCACCACATATTATTGCGTGTAGTGCTGATTGGCTCGCTGCGAGTTAAGACTGGTTTCGTGAGAAAGGGTCACATTTTGTATACTGTATAACCTTTGGATTTGCAAAACGAAACGCCGGCTGGGGACAAAAGACAGTATAATAAGATAAGAAAACCATTGACAATGTAAAGATTGATTACAAGAGTGTTATTGGGGGGGGGGGCGATCATTTTGTAATATGTGTCACCAACGTCGAGGTCCTTGAACAGGCAGAAACTGTGAGCATCGAGGCTTTGCTGCTGCGGACACAGCTCCGCTGGGCTGGGCACGTCTCCAGGATGGAGGATCATCGCCTACCCAAGATCACCCTGTTCGGCGAGCTCGCCACTGGACACAGAGACAGAGGGGCACAAAAGAAGAGATACAAAGACTGTCTCAAGAAGTCACTTAGTGCCTGCCAAATCGACCACCGTCAGTGGTCTTCACTCGCTGCGGACCGTGACACCTGGCGCTCCACCATTTACAAGGCAGATGTCTCCTTTGAGGACTCTCGCAGAGCTAGCCTTAAAGGCAAGCGGCTCAGGAGAAAAAACAGAGATGCCGCAACTCAGAACCCTGGCCAGACCTCCCTCTGCAGCCACTGCGGTCGAACCTGCCTGTCCCGGATTGGCCTCCGCAGTCACGAGCATGCCTGCAGACGTCGTGGCCAACCCCCATAGACTTTTCCTATAGTATCTTCGTTGGCAAAGTCAAGCCAAGAGAGAGAGACACCAAAGGTGACTTTAAAGATGGCTCACAGAAATAGGGTCTGAACAAATTTGATCCCAGCTGGATTCGAACCCGGGACCTTTGGGATGAGAGTCGAACACACTACCACCAAGCCACCCAGGTCCCCTCAAAATACAGCTTTACTGCGGAACAACATATTGCAACTACATAATTCACATTTACATTGACAAAGTGCGACTTTATACAAGCTTGTTACAAGAAAAGTGGAGCTGACGTCATTTTCAGTTGTGTGCATGCCAACTGAGACTGACATCAGCAACCACTTGCTCATGAGGTATTTATTTGGGAGCCAACTGCACAGTATATAAAAGGAGAGAAGGAATGACGACCCTATATACGGTCTTCCACTGCATATATTATTTTGCTCATAACTAGAGAGAGAGAGAGAGAGGCCATCACTGTAGTCCTGATATAACTCAACACTGCACATCCCACCACGTTATAATAATAATAATAATAATAATAATGAGTACTTGTATAGCGCCTAACCTCAGATTAGAGCTCTAGGCGCTTAACAAAAACTAATGTACAAAAAATAACTAATTACAAAAATGGAATTTACAAAAAGTACAAAAACAAAATACAACGCACTCTGTAAACAAGCTATAAAGTCACCATTCAAAAGTGCTACGCTCATGGACTCATACTGGCATTCACACACACACCCACACACACACTACTTCTATAAATAGATAGAGATGACTTTAACATGACAGGTGTTATAACAGTGAAATTCACAGTGTCGTGCCACCAAACTGCACTACACACATACTGTGCACAATGCTGGCATGCAAATCAAACAATACTGTTACCAGTACCACCATATGCGTCCCATTGCAGCACAACAAAGCGAACTGCAGTCGCAAGCCCCATAAAGTACACTGCACAATGCTGACGTCAACACAAAATAAGACCATACCAACTGCATCACAAGAGTAAAATGCACTGTGCCGAGCGTCTGACACATAGTCTGCAAAACATAGGCAAGCACACCAAACAATACTTTACTGCGCTTGATACAAAAGCAATGCTGTGCAGTCGACCATATCACAACACTGTAAAATACAGTGCTGGGCTGGCGAAGTGCCTACAACATAGTCTGCACCATGCCGGCCCGTAAACCAAGCAATACCAATGCTCTGTCCAAAAACTCAACATGGTACAGGCCATCGTGTCACAACCGATTGCACATTGCATAGCACCCACCACATACCCCCTGGTTCTGTGCACAATGCTGGCATCAGTTTTACTTTGTTTATTTAACTTTGGACCCGCTGGGGGCATGAGAAAAATCACAAAAGAACTTACATGAATGTGCTCAAAAATTAAATGCTACCCTTATTACTACACTGTACATGTCAAACCCCCATGACCGTTGACGGTAGCGAGGAGTCGACTAAATTAGTATACATAGGAAGGTGTTATTATCAGCTACCATTCTGCCAAATTTGACAATCTTGCACAAATGTTGATAGCAACTACAATTATTTCAAAAATAGGTATTGTATACACAGTTGTTGATCTCTTATCACCCTTGACCTTTTCGAAGGGGTTAGCCAAAACAGTATGCATAGATAGGTCTGACCATCAAGTATCTCTGCAGCAAGTTTGAGTTTGAAGTTGTGAATAGTATTTGCGAAAGCACATCCTTTGTCAAAATATGGCTATTTCGGGCCTATTTCCTGAGCTCGTGTGACTCTTAACCTGTCTGAGGGGTCATCCAAATCAGTATGCATGGATAGGTCTTACCATCAGGTATCTCTGTACCATGTTTGGGTTCGAAGTTGGGAGTAGTATTTGAGAAAAGAACATTTTGTCAAAATAATAATATGGCTAATTTGGATCTATTTCCTGAGCTATTGTGACCCGTGACTTGTCCGAGGGATCAACCAAATTAGTATGCATAGAAAGATTTTACCATCAGGTATCTTTGTACCAAGTTTGGGTTTGAAGTTGTTAATAGTAATAGAGAAAAAACATCGTTTGTTTTTGGGCCTATTTCCTGAGGTCTTGCGACCCTTGACCTTTCCGAGGAATCAACCAAATGAGTATGCATGAAAAGGTTTTACCATCAGGTATCTTTGTACCAGGTTTGGGTTTGAAGTTGTGAACAGTATTTGAGAAAAAAGAAATATGTCAGAATATAGCTATTGTTGACCTATTTCCTGAGCCCCTGTCACCTTGACCTTTGTGAGAGGTCACTGAAATTGGTATGTTTAGAAAGGTCTTGCCACAAAGTATCCTTGGGCCAAGTTTGAAGACTGTAGCTTGAATAGTCGCCGAGAAAATTCCAATGTTAAAGTTTACCACAGATGACTGCAGACGGATGATGGACGACGGAAGGACCAACACTGGCCCAAAACATGCTCACTTTTGCTTCGCACGTGATCCAAAAATGGCATTTTACGCACAATTTCTTAACATAGGGGTCTGACCAGTGTTGCTTTGACTAAATGTAAATCCGCTGCGCCACCGCGTGTGAGAGGCCACTACGTAACTAGCTCAAGTCAGAATACTTACTATACTACTGATTTGAGCTCGTTACGCCGTGGCGCAGCGGATTTACATATAGCCAAAGCACAACACGTCAAACCCCTATGTTTCTGACCTTGTGACCCTTGACCTTACTGAGGGGTCACCCAAATTGGTATGCATAGATAGACTACCATTAGGTATCTTTGTGATAGTTTGGGTCTGAAGTTGTGAATAGTATTTGAGAAAAACATAATCTGTCAAAATATGGTTAATTTCACCTATTTCCTGATCCCTTATGGCCCTTGACCTTTCCGAGGGATCAACCAAACTTGTATTCAGTGGAAGGTCTTACCATCACGTATCTGTAGGTTTGAAGTTGTGAACAGTACTTGAGAACCAATGAATTTTGTCACAATGTGCCTATGTAAGTATGTTTCACCTGTTTCCTCATCCCCGGTAAACTTGACCGTCAAGAGAGGTCACTCAAGTCGGTATGTTTAGAAAGATCTTACCACAACATGTCCTTGGGCCAAGTTGGAAGACTGTGGCTTAAATAGTCTGTGAGAAAATGCCAACGTTAAATTTGACCAATGGACGCTGGAGGATGCCAGACGCCGGATGGACGACCATTGGCCCAGAACATAGACTCACTTTTGCTTCGCACGTGAGCCAGAAAAGCATACAAATTAATCTGTAGTTGAGTAGCCAGGACTACAGCCTGCTTGCTCTTCTCCTAATGTATTGTTATCAGTGATAAATGAGGCTAACACAGGCACAGGATACACTAGTAAAGAGTTTTGTACGGATGGCTAGACATGTACCTCTGCTGGTATGTGAGGAGCATGCCCTAAACTCGTAATTCTCTTTCGCTATTGTTGTGGGGTTCTGGTGATTGAGAGATTTCTTCATGATCCGTTAAAGAAGTGTTCGCCGATAAACGTGGAAGCCTATATACGGTTTGTGATCCATAAAATCGTCCTGTTTATTTTTTTAAATCGAAAAGTCTGTCGGCTGCAAATCTTCCACCTCTCCAGCATCAACACCGTTTTTTTTATAGTGTGTAGATAGGGAGGATTTTTGAGATTGTCCTCTCACCACTTGTTAATACAAGGTTAAGCAATCATATTAAAGTTCCTTCCATTTTCTCCTGTGACACTGAAAGATTTATTAATAAATCTGCCATAACCACAGGCATTGTAACACGTTGCAGATCTAAGTAAACTACACTGTGTCAATTTCCTATCTAAAACCTTTGCAACAAGAAAGGCAACGCCCTAATGGCTCACGTGTATGACCGATGCACATGTCTGTGACCGTTGTCACAATATTTGAACTCATTCTACTCCAGACACACCACAGCAAAATAAAGCTCGACCATGATAGTTCAAGGGTGATGCCAGAATAGCTTGGCGCCTATGGGCTGACTGACTGACTGACCGCCTATGGTCGCCAAGCTATTCTGGCATCAACCTTGAACTATCATGGTCGATCTGTGTACTGCACTGCAACGCAGTCTTCAGAGGACGATTTCAAAATTTGGGGATTTCGGTCTTGGGGTAGAATGAGTTTTAAGGGCTGGCTTCTGCAAACTTCATGTTTTCTCAACAAATAAGCATGTATCACACATCTGTCAAACCTCCGTGACCCTTGACCTTTCAGATGGGTCGACTAAATTAGTATGGATAGAAATGTCATGCCAATCAACAACCGTTACAGCAACGTTGATAAAAAGTACAAAATTTGATATTTGTCACATATTCACTGACCTCTTGTGACCCGTGACCTTTCTGAGGGGTCATCCAAAATAGTAAGCAGCAATATGTCTGACCACCACGTGTCTCAGTAAAAAGTTTGGGTTTGATGTTATAAATAGGATATAAGAAGAATACAAATATTGGTAAAAATATGGCAGTTCAGTTACGTCCTGATCACGTATGACCCTTGACCCTTCCTAGGCATACAACCAAATTAGTATGCATACAAAGGTCTTACCATCAGATATCTTTGTACCAAGTTTCGGTTTGAAGTTGAAAAAAGTATTTGAGGAGAAACAATGTGTGTCAAAATAGGCCCATTGTTGAACCTATTGGGGACCCCGTGTGGCCGTGACCTTTCCGTGAGGACACTGACATTGGTATGTTTAGAAAGGTTATGCAGCCAAGTATGTGAAAGTCCCGTCTGAAGTCTGGAATAGTCTCCGGTAGAACGTGAAAGTTGACCAGTCCCGACAGACCGCGCATGGCCCATTGCATAGATACACTTGCTGTCACATGTCAGCCACAAACATCTTTCGCCAAAATATGGATATTTAGGATGATATTTAGGACCTATTTCGTGATTTCTTGTGAAGCGTGACCTTTCTCGGGGGTCAAACAAATTGGTATACATAAAATGATCTAACCATCAGGTGTCCTTGTACGATGTATGGTATAAAATTGTGAATAGTGTGGCAAATTGTGTACCTACTTCCTGCTCCCCCGTGACCTCTACCTTTGTGAGAGGTCACTCAAACTGGTATGTTTCGATAGAAAGGTGTAGCCACAGAGTATCCTTAGACCAAGTTGTAAGACTGGGGCTTGAACAGCCTCCGAAAAAATGCCAATGATAAAGTTTACCACGGTCGACAGACGGATGACCACTGGCCCAGAAAACATACTGACTTGCTTCACACATGTGCCAAACAACAAAATACTGTCACCTTCAGCTCTTTCTCAGGGCATGAGGCAGCAGCTTAATCTGAAGACCGAAAGCCAAAGTACTGGCTGATTTTTCTGAGAACAGCTTTTTTGGACGTAACCCTGGGTTTGCCTTGGACCTTTTTTTTTCAAAAGACTTAACAGCCTCCACTCCATTTCTTGTGTATGCAATGTACAGATGTGGAACCCCTAGCCCACTTCCAGCTGCTTGTGTAGCCATCTGGGCTGAAGCAACAGATGACATTATTAATGGCTTCCAGCTAGGAAGCAAAGCATCCTTTGTCTGATTATAATGCTTCATGTTTGCTGTGTATTTGGCATCGAAGAAATAAGCCTTAAGTGCTCAAAACTGCAAGAGTTTCTGCAAAGCGTTGACATCTTCGCGAGCATTGTCAGCAGTGTATGTTTTACCGACAAAATGGGAAAATTAATCAGACTGCTTGTAAGATGGCAGACCTGGATGGGCAGCTGGAAACACACACACAGTGTGTCAAGATAACCAGCGACCGTCTTCACAAGCTCAGGCCAGTAAGCCAAACTTCTGCCGCACTGTCAAGGAGGTGGCTGTCAAGACTTTTCACGTTGCGGCCGGCAAGTATGACAGGCTCATCGCCTAAAAATTGGAAAAACTCAGTAAGAGCCTGGCAAATCGAAATTGAAGGCAGAGGACGTCCATGTTGAAACATACGTCCTTTAATTTAACTCATTCTACCCCAGACACACCACAGCAAGATAAAGATCGACCATGATAGTTCAAGGGTGATGCCAGAATAGCTTGGCGCCTATGGGCGCCAAGCTATTCTGGCATCACCCTTGAACTATCATGGTCGATCTGTGACCTGCACTGCAACGCAGTCTTCAGAAGACGACTTCAAAATTTGGGGATTTCGGTCTTGGGGTAGAATGAGTTAGCACATGACAGTCCAGTGACTTCTTGCGCTGTTTTGCTGACTGGCCGTCCCGTGGTGACTCCGAACACGTCAATTCCTTTTCACCATCTTTAGCGGCTATTACCATGATGTGGCTATCGCGACCTGCAAAAGAAATTTGGACTTTTAAAAAATGCACATCATTGGGAAGGCACACATGTTTGCAAGCATTTTAACAAGGAGAGCAAATCCGTCAAGGCTCACGTGCATGACTGATCCACGTACATGTAATTATTATGATAATTGTGGCCTTGGCTTTTTCCATCAGGCCACTGAACTAAGCAACAGTTCAAACATAAGCAAAGGGTTGGCCCTCATACCTGCCAGAGCCATGTTTTCTCGAAAGTGAACAAAACAAGTGGGCATAAAACGTCCTATAACCTTTCAACCAAAATGTGGGTTAAATTCTGGCTTATAAAAATGAATTAGAAAAAACAATACTACCATGGATGACGACGGATGGGCGACGGCCGAATGACGACTGGCCCAGAACATAGACCCACTTTTGCTTCGCACGTGAGCCAAAAAAGCAAATATGTAAAAATATGGATATTTTTTTACCTTTTTTCTGATCCCCTGTGACCGTGACCGTGAGAGGTTACGAAAACTGGTGTGTTTACAAAGGTCATGCCACAAAATATCCTTGGGCTAACTTTGAAGACTGTGACTTAAATAGTTTAGTTTCGAATGTTAAAGTTTACCAGGGACAACAGACACTGGATGACAGATGGACGACCACCGGGCCAGAACATAGACTCACCTTTGTTTCGCATGTGAGACGATCAGGGGCAGTATTCAGTGTTTGATTAGTGAAAAGGGGCAGTATTCAGTGTTTGTCTAGTGAAAAGGGGCAGTATTCAGTGTTTGTCTAGTGAAAAAGGGCAGTATTCAGTGTTTGTCCAGTGAAAAGGGGCAGTATTCAGTGTTTGTCTAGTGAAAAGAGGCAGTATTCAGTGTGTGTCTAGTGAAAAGGGGCAGTATTCAGTGTTTGTCCAGTGAAAGGGGCAGTATTCAGTGTTTGTCTAGTGAAAGGGGGCAGTATTCAGTGTTTGTCCAGTGAAAAGGGGCAGTATTCAGTGTTTGTCCAGTGAAAAGGGGCAGTATTCAGTGTATGTCCAGTGAAAAGGGGCAGTATTCAGTGTTTGTCCAGTGAAAAGGGGCAGTATTCAGTGTTTGTCTAGTGAAAAGGGGCAGTATTCAGTGTATGTCCAGTGAAAAGGGGCAGTATTCAGTGTTTGTCCAGTGAAAAGGGGCAGTATTCAGTGTTTGTCCAGTGAAAAGAGGCAGTATTCAGTGTTTGTCCAGTGAAAAGGGGCAGTATTCAGTGTTTGTCCAGTGAAAAGGGGCAGTATTCAGTTTTGTCTAGTGAAAAGGGGCAGTATTCAGTGTTTGCCTAGTGAAAAGGGGCAGTATTTAGTGTTTGTCTAGTGAAAAGGGGCAGTATTCAGTGTTTGTCTGTTGTAAAGGGGCACTATTCAGTGTGTGTCTATTGAAAAGGGGCAGTATTCAGTGTGTGTCTAGTGAAAAGGGGCAGTATTCAGTGTTTGTCTAGTCGTGTGGTGTGCACCAAGTGTGTACTAAAGAAAACAGCAGTGTCTGTACACTTGCCCAAGCCTGTCGTCTCCAAGTCAAACACAGTAATGCGCTCCTTGTTAACGGCCAGAGGTCTAGCCTTAGGTGAGGGGTCTAGCCTTTGGTGAGAGGTCTAGCTTTAAGTGAGAGGTCTAACCTTAGGTGAGAGGTCTAGCCTTCGGTGAGAGGTCTAGGTTTAGGTGAGAGGTCTAGCCTTTGGTGAGAGGTCTAGCTTTAGGTGAGAGGTCTAGCCTTTGGTGAGAGGTCTAGCTTTAGGTGAGAGGTCTAGCCTTAGGTGAGAGGTCTAGCCTTCGGTGAGAGGTCTAGCTTTAGGTGAGAGGTCTAGCGTTAGGCGAGGGGTCTAGCCTTTGGTGTCTAGCTTTAGGTGAGAGGTCTAGCCTTAGGTGAGAGATCTAGCCTTCGGTGAGAGGTCTAGCTTTAGGTGAGAGGTCTAGCCTTAGGTGGGAGGTTTAGCCTTATTTGAGAGGTATAGCCTTCGGTGAGAGGTCTAGCCTTAGGTGAGAGGTCTAGCCTTCGGTGAGAGGTCTAGCCTTAGGCGAGAGGTCTAGCCTTAGTGAGAGGTCTAGCCTTAGGTGAGAGTTCTAGCCTTAAGTTAGAGGTCTAGCCTTAGGTGAGACGTCTAGCCTTGAGAGGTCTAGCATTTGGTGAGAGGTCTAGCCTTTGGTGAGAGGTCTAGCCTTAGGTGAGAGGTCTAGCCTTTGGTGAGAGGTCTAGCCTTAGGTGAGAGGTCTAGCCTTAGGTGAGAGGTCTAGCCTTTGGTGAGAGGTCTAGCCTTAGGTGAGATGTCTAGCCTTAGGTGCTTCAGCTGGGGCTGGGATAGTGGCAACGTCCACACCATCTTGAAAAAAGAAAGACGATATGTGATGTGCTCCTTCATGCCAGAGTATGTCGGGTATGATCCTGATGACCACCGAACACATGTGTAGCCATCGTGCGATATTGACTCACTATTGTCAGAGGGTATAGCTGCTTCAATTAGCATGCAGCTTCGTATTTTAGTCAGTACCTGATTTTAGTCACTGATCTGCCGGTATGATTTACCTTGTTTGCAAAAATGCCAGGAGAATACATATCGCTCTCTCGCACTTCCGCCGAGGCATTTTAAGTGGCTCTGCCCGATTTCAGCTGGAGTCGTCTCCTCTTGAACACATACGAGGTGTTTTGCTTCCGCCTCTTCTTTGTGTCCGCATCAAACTTGTCTGCCAATTTCCGAGTGTATCCTCCTGGCGAGAGGCCAAGTGCAGCATGACCGGAAATGAAGTGCATAATCATTACTGCGTCATTGGGCTGCTTGATATTGTCACTTTTGATCTTCTTTGGTTGACTCACTAGTATTTTCAAAAATCAACGTGATGTGAACTGTGTACCCTGCAAGGAATAAACAAGAATGGCAAAGCACCTGTGCGATGTGCACAAATGATCCATACCTATTCTGAACTGTGTGACCCTGACCTTTTCAAGAGGTCACTGAAATAAGCAAGTGTCATATCTTCACCTAAGTTAAGGACTGGTTTTTGTACTACTACTTGTGGCATCTACATATTCTCCAAATGATGCACTTTTGACGTACTTTATATAATGTGTTTAAAAATATTGCAACAACAACAAAATTGATAACAAAAACGACAAAGCCCTCATCCCTCGCCTGTGTAGGCCTTTGGACATCGGAGCACACATTTTGGCCAAATATCTCAGCAAAGAAAGACAGTGTGTGAAATACGTTAGACTAGAATAGTTCATGGGTAGTGCCAGAATAGCTTGGCGCCTCTAGGCTCCAAGTTATTCAGGCACCACCCTTGAACGTAAGCCATTGGTCTCTATCGGTACGTACTATAGTGTAGCTTGCATATGGCAATGTACCACGGAACCAATATCATCCTGAGGCTACAGGCTTCAAATTGATACACTGCCATATGCAAGCTACATTATAGTACTTACCGATATAGACCAACGGCTTTAGTTCAAGAGTGGTCCCAAAATAACTCAGCGCCTAGAGGCGCCAAGCTATTCTGGCACTACCCATGAACTATTCTAGTCTAACTTATTTCACACACTGTCTTTCTTTGCTGAGATATTTTGCAAAAATAATAACTGGTGGTACCAGAATAACTCAGCGCCTAGAGGCGCCAATCTATTCTGGCACTACCCATGAACTATTCTAGTCTAACTTATTTCACACACTGTCTTTCTTTGCTGAGATATTTTGCAAAAATAATAACTGGTGGTACCAGAATAATTCAGCGCCTAGAGGCGCCAATCTATTCTGGCACTACCCATGAACTATTCTAGTCTAACTTATTTCACACACTGTCTTTCTTTGCTGAGATATTTTGCAAAAATAATAACTGGTGGTACCAGAATAACTCAGCGCCTAGAGGCGCCAAGCTATTCTGGCACTACCCATGAACTATTCTAGTCTAACTTATTTCACACACTGTCTTTCTTTGCTGAGATATTTTGCAAAAATAATAACTGGTGGTACCAGAATAACTCAGCGCCTAGAGGCGCCAAGCTATTCTGGCACTACCCATGAACTATTCTAGTCTAACTTATTTCACACACTGGTGTAATCTGAATGATAAGGGTTAAAGAACAAATATCATGTAGTGCCGAATGACTTACAGTGTAATATGACACACCATGTAGTGCCGGAATGACTTACAGTGTAATATGACACACCATGTAGTGCCGAATGACTTACAGTGTAATATGACACACCATGTAGTGCCGAATGACTTACAGTGTAATATGACACATCATGTAGTGCCGAATGACTTACAGTGTAATATGGAATCATTTTTACAGCGCTCCTATCATTTGTCAAGCCTGCTGTACAGTTGTAAAAATTTGTTGCAAAGACAATATATAACAAGCCATTTTCAACACCCTGAATATAGCCCCGGCAGATCTCAATATTGAGGTCAAGCGTGCAGACTTCATGTATGTATAACAAGCAATTCTCTATACCCTAAATAGAGCCCCGGCAGATCTCAATATTGAGGTCAAGCATGCAGACTTCATGTATGTATAACAAGCAATTCTCTATACCCTAAATAGAGCCCCGGCAGATCTCAATATTGAGGTCAAGCATGCAGACTTCATGTATGTATAACAAGCAATTCTCTATACCCTAAATAGAGCCCCGGCAGATCTCAATATTGAGGTCAAGCATGCAGACTTCATGTATGTATAACAAGCAATTCTCTATACCCTAAATAGAGCCCCGGCAGATCTCAATATTGAGGTCAAGCATGCAGACTTCATGTATGTATAACAAGCAATTCTCTATACCCTAAATAGAGCCCCGGCAGATCTCAATATTGAGGTCAAGCATGCAGACTTCATGTATGCCTGCGCTGTTTCAGGTTTGAAAACGTAAAAATAGATTTTTCTTAGACTGTGCTTAATATATCTGTGCGGCACATGTATGGATGTAAAATCAGTCATTTAATGAAAAAGAATTCTAAATTGTTACGAAAGTAGAGCAAATCGGACACATTGTTCATGTTTCTTATAAGTACAAAATATTCGGTCAACGTCACTAAATGATATTTGTATCTCAGTTTAGTGTAGTGCAGCGCTATTTGTGCAAAACGTGTGCATCGATGTCACACATGACCGGTGCACGTGTGGCTTATGTGACATTAGCCTCTATCCTACTGAGGCTAAAAGCTTCAAATTTGTACACTGCCGTATGCAAGCTACATTATAGTACTTACAGATAAGGATATAGACCAATGGCTTTAGTTCAAGGGTGGTGCCAGAATAGCTTGGCGCCTAGAGGCTAAAAGCTTCAACTGTGTACACTGCCGTATGCAAGCTACATTATAGTACTTACAGATAAGGATATAGACCAATGGCTTTAGTTCAAGGGTGGTGCCAGAATAGCTTGGCGCCTAGAGGCTAAAAGCTTCAACTGTGTACACTGCCATATGCAAGCTACATTATAGTACTCACAGATAAGGATATAGACCAATGGCTTTAGTTCAAGGGTGGTGCCAGAATAGTTTGGCGCCTAGAGGCGCCAAGCTATTCTGGCACTACCCTTGAACTATTTTAGTCAAACGTATTTCACACACTGGTGTATTCCGAATGATAAGGGTTAAGTAAAGGGCTGGCTTTTCTGCACCAACTAAATCATGTTTTCGTGAAATATAAGCATTTTTCACACATGTCAAGCCCCCCCCCCCCCCCCCCGCCCCCCACCCCCCCCCCCCCTGCGAACATTGACCTTTGACATGGGTCAACTGAATTGCTATGCATAGAAATGTCTTACCATCAGCAACCTTTATGCACGATGTGACTGAAACGTTTGCAATAACTTAAATGAAAACAATAATCTAGTATGCATAGATAGGTCTTACCATCAGGTACCTGTGTTTGGAGTTGAAAACAGCACTAAAAAATTAACATTGTTTGTCAAAACATGTTTGTTTTTAAACCCTTGTTTGATCATTTCACGACCCTTGACCTTCGAGATGGGCCAACTAAATGAGTATGTATAGGAAGATCTTATCATCAGCTACCATTGTGCCACCCCAAATGTTGATACAAACTACAAGTACAATTGTCTCAAACATGAGCATTTTACACACATTTGCGACCTCCTGTGACCCTTGACGTTTCTGCGGGATCATCCAAATTAGTATGCATGGATAGGTCATACCATCAGCTATCTCCGTACCAAATTTGGGTTTGATGTTGTGATAAGTACTTTAGAAAAAATCTTTTGTCACATAATGATTATCATTGGACCTATTTTCTGATCTCTTCTGACCCTTGGCCTTTCGTGGGGTCAACCACATTAGTATGCTTGGCAAGGTCTTACCATCACTATCTGTGCACCGTGTTTGGATTTGAGGTTGTGAATACTATTTGAACAAATAATGTGGTAAACATATAGCTATTTCTTTATTATTTACTGATTTCCTGTGACCTTGACCTTTGAGAGAGGTCTCTCAAATTGTAATGTCTAGAGAGGTCATGCCACAACGAAACCTTGGGCCAAGTGTCAAGACTCTGGCTTGAATAGTCCCCGTGAAAATGGCAAAGTTAAAGTATACTACGGACGACTTCGGGCGGAAGATAGACGACGGATGGATAACCACTGGCCCAGAACATAGCCTCATTTTGGCTGCGCATGTGAGCCAAACACTGAAAGCGTACCCCCAAATAGGCATTTTCCACACATTCCATGGTCATCCAAATTAGTTTGCATATAGAGACCTTGCCATCAGGTACCTCTGTGCCAAGTGTGGGTTTGAAGGTTCAAATCATATTTGAGAAAAACACATTTTGCCAAAATATCGCCACTTTGGATCTAGATCTTCACCCCCTGTGACCTTGATCTGTAAAATAGGTCACTGAAGTCACTGGGCCAGATTAAACAATTGGCTGGCATAATCTTTGAGAAAATGCCAACATAAAATTATACCACAGACGACGGAAGCCAACCACTGGCCTTTTGCTATCGCATGTGAGTGAGCGAAAACAGACTTTAGGTACCAGAACTGGCATGATCTCTGCATGATTAAATTCCACAAGGCCATCTTTTTTTGTTTCAAGATAGATAACAATTGTTGTAAGGGAGGTTATATACACAGAAAATTCTGTGGACTGAGGAACATCATTCTTATATCAAACAGTCGTTATATCCTGCCCTCAGTATTGTTCTTACAAACCAGTATTTTACTTCTCTTTCCAAATGCAGTTCAGCCAGTACCAGTCTTAATGCCTTCCTAGCCGCTAGGCTACGAATTGCATCTCACATCAATGATATAGCTGTGGCCTTGGTTCTTCTGTGAAACTGCAGCTCCAGTTCTAAAGTCAAGGCTCTCTGAGCTGCCGAGGTGTAGCCGTTTGGGTGCTTTGGCACTGACCATTGAGTTGAAACTTTCATTGACTTGTGTGGACTCAAGATATGCTAGTTTGTGCGCATTCTCCTTTGGCTTGTCAAATATTGTGCAAAGCTTGCTCTGGAGGTGGGGATCTGCCAATGGTCGTCCACATGGCAAATACTTAAATGTACTTGCTGTGGCTGAACTGATGTGACTGTACCATACCCCACACAAACTGTGGTCATCAAAAGGATGACGCGACATAGCGTCCAGCCTCTGGCATATTATGTCGGTCCTGCCTCGGTTCTGATGGCAAACCGCACTGAACTGGTGTTGAAAATACTCAACTCGTTCAGCCCGACGGCCATATTTCCCCAATTTTGGAGGCTTCATCTAACGACTATGCACCTGTTGCAGGAGATAAATCGACCATGATAATTCAAGGGCAGTGCCAGATTAGCTTGGCGCCGACAGGCGCCAAGCTAATCTGGCACTACCCTTGAATTATCATGGTCGACCCATCTCCTGCTTTAGGGCGTCAGGGCTGAAGGGGTTAATGGTTTTCTCAGACAATTTGTGACATTTCTTTAGAGCATACAGCTCATTTTGCCCAGACATTTTTAGGTGATTTGCGTCAAAGAGTTTTTCAATGTCAGGACGGACATTTGTTTTAAGTCTGTTGATAACTGTAGTGTCTTCGTCGCCCACAATGAATTTTGATTCTTGCTTTTGGTGTAGATTTCTCATCCAATTTGTTTTTCAACCATTGCTTGGATCATGTCCGGCGGCCGTGGATTTTGCGGAGCGCCAGTCCAGTTGCGCCTGCAGTCGTGGTGCTGCACTCTCGTTCCACGGTGATGGCATTTTGACACTTTCTGCAGGTTTTACTCTTCACCGCATATGCAACAATGTTGTTGGTTTTGTCGTTTTGTCGGCGTTGGCCTCTGAAGTCTGCATTGCAGTGCAGGACACAGATCGACCATGAGTGATGATAGTTCAAGGGTGATGCCAGAATAGCTTGGCGCCCATAGGCGCCAAGCTATTCTGGCACCACCCTTGAACTATCATGGTTGATCCTTATCTTGCTGTGGTGTGTCTGGGGCAGAATGGGTTACGGTAACCTACTCCATAGTGGGCTTTGCCAACAGTCGCCATTATCAATATTATCAACCCCGGCCTCAACAAAGATTGTTCCACCCTTCACACCCTATCCCCCACTCGGATCTTCCCTGGGGGACTTAGGTTGGCTTAACTACTTTTTAATTTCCCAGGGTCACTCTGTTCAGCCCCACAGGGTGGGTTTTCCCCTCTATTCTGGGGCATGTGTTTCTGTCTACCCTTGGTACATTTACCTGTATTTTCCTTTTCTAAACTCTCCCTACTGTCTGCGCTGTCTGTAGCTCTTGATGTTAACTACGTATGTGCACAGTACATGTGTACCAATGCCTGTTATGCACTAATTGCTGTGTAGTCTAAAGGTATATGTATGGCACAGGTCATGAATAATATAAATGGCAGACTAGTGTCCTAACAGATACAATTAGTAAGCCACAATGGGCTGAGATGTAGTTATACCTGATAAAAGAATTAAGCACATACACACGTGTGTGTGTGTGTGTGTGTGTGTGTGTGTGTGTGTGTGTGTGTGTGTGTGTGTGTGTGTGTGTGTGTGTGTGTGTGTGTGTGTGTGTGTGAAGCAATTTATGCTTATACCTTAAACAATTCTCTTCTTCAAGAACAGCTTCAATGGAGCGCCTGGCAACTTCTTCAACTGCCGGTCCAATTTCTCTCTCTCTCTCTCTCTCTCTCTCTCTCTCTCTCTCTCTCTCTCTCTCTCTCTCTCTCTCTCTCTCTCTCTCTCTCTCTCTCTCTCTCTCTCTCTTTACTGGGATGGGGACACTGGGGGAATGTTTAAGACACCAAGTAGGTTGTTCAGTTGTCTTATGGCGAGTCTAGCATGCAGCAGAGCTATACAACAGAAATATTAATCTTAAATTACATAGGCAGAGGCACTTAGTACGGCTGAGTTGGTCTATCTCGCTCTGTAGGGGGGGTTACATGTACACAAGGCAATTGTACACACGATAATTGTACACTACCCATTCGTGGCGAGATGTATGAGTGAATGTACACAGACCAGTGATACATTTCACCCCACTACAGGGCCAGGTAGACCAACTCAGCATTAGTACGGTTCCTGATTCAACCTGCCTTGTAATCCAAGTTATGGCCTCACCGTTGTAATCCAAGCTATGGCCTCACCGTTGTAATCCAAGCTATGGCCTCACAGTTGTAATCCAAGCTATGGCCTCACCGTTGTAATCCAAGCTATGGCCTCACCGTTGTAATCCAAGCTATGGCCTCACTGTTGTAATCCAAGCTATGGCCTCACCGTTGTAATCCAAGCTATGGCCTCACTGTTGTAATCCAAGCTATGGCCTCACCATTGTAATCCAAGCTATGGCCTCACCGTTGTAATCCAAGCTATGGCCTCACTGTTGTAATCCAAGCTATGGCCTCACTGTTGTAATCCAAGCTATGGCCTTACTGTTGTAATCCAAGCTATGGCCTCACCGTTGTAATCCAAGCTATGGCCTCACCGTTGTAATCCAAGCTATGGCCTCACTGTTGTAATCCAAGCTATGGCCTCACTGTTGTAATCCAAGCTATGGCCTCACCGTTGTAATCCAAGCTATGGCCTCACTGTTGTAATCCAAGCTGTGGCCTCACTGTTGTAATCCAAGCTATGGCCTCACCGTTGTAATCCAAGCTATGGCCTCACTGTTGTAATCCAAGCTATGGCCTCACTGTTGTAATCCAAGCTATGGCCTCACTGTTGTAATCCAAGCTATGGCCTCACTGTTGTAATCCAAGCTATGGCCTCACTGTTGTAATTCAAGCTATGGCCTCACTGTTGTAATCCAAGCTATGGCCTCACTGTTGTAATCCAAACTATGGCCTCACTGTTGTAATCCAAGCTATGGCCTCACTGTTGTAATCCAAGCTATGGCCTCACTGTTGTAATCCAAGCTATGGCCTCACTGTTGTAATCCAAGCTATGGCCTCTCTGTTAGAACGGAGTCGCTAGTCACTAACGAAATAGTAACGGCCATGTTGAACTCCTTCCCTGCCGCTGTACGTACATTTTGAAATCTTTGTTCAGTCAACTAACAAAGGTCAAGGCCGTCTAACATACGTGGCTATACATTGGTCTTCAGTCAACTAACAAAGGTCAAGGCCGTCTAACATACGTGGCTATACATTGGTCTTCAGTCAACTAACAAAGGTCAAGGCCGTCTAATATAAGTGGCTATACATTGGTCTTCAGTCAACTAACAAAGGTCAAGGTCGTCTAACATACATGGCTATACATTGGTCTTCAGTCAACTAACAAAGACCAAGGCCGTCTAACATACCTGGCTATACATTGGTCTTCAGTCAACTAACAAAGGTCAAGGCCGTCTAATATAAGTGGCTATACATTGGTCTTCAGTCAACTAACAAAGGTCAAGGTCGTCTAACATACATGGCTATACATTGGTCTTCAGTCAACTAACAAAGACCAAGGCCGTCTAACATACGTGGCTATACATTGGTCTTCAGTCAACTAACAAAGGCCAAGGCCGTCTAACATACGTGGCTATACATTGGTCTTCAGTCAACTAACAAAGGCCAAGGCCGTCTAACATACGTGGATATACATTGGTCTTCAGTCAACTAACAAAGGCCAAGGCCGTCTAACATACGTGGATATACATTGGTTTCAGCAAGAGGCATAGATCCTCATGAGCCGCCCCCGCAGTCGCACTAACTTACCGCAGTCGCGGGGGCTCATGAGGATCTATGCCTCTTGCTGTTGGATCGTGTTCACTTTTTCTCGGCAATGAAGGGGTTAAGAGGATGGGCTCAGATGCCTGTGGCTACTCACACAAAACAAAATGACGACTAATGCAGTATTACGTCACCAGCACAGGCTACGAAGACGTCAGTCGACGTCAGATTGTTGTTCCAACGACAGGGTTGTCAAATAATGGATTTGTGGCGGAAAAGGCAGAGAAACACAGCTGTTCTTGTCGGAGAAAACTGTGTCCGGCTCCTTGATTTTTTTAAGAATGCAGTTACTGGTATTTGTCATCGCCTGCTTCCTAATTTTCATTTGTGTTAGAACAGGTAAACGCTATAATTAATTGGGTTAGATATAGCACTTATCCACATGTGTGCCAGTTTGTGTGCCGGTGTGTGTGTGTGTGTGTGTGTGTGTGTGTGTGTGTGTGTGTGTGTGTGTGTGTGTGTGTGTGTGTGTGTGTGTGTGTGAATCTGTTCGTACGTTTTTCTAAGTCGCATCTGTGACTAGAAGAAAAGTCACTTGGAAGAAATATGGGATTAGCGTGGCCAACAACCTTCTCCATGGATAAGCTGTTCGAATTAATTTGAAATCACCTGACAAATTTGAATAAAAAGAAAATGAATAAAACAAATTTCTTTTACAAATTCGTCAGACTGGTCATCGTGTGTTTGCAGAGGAAAGAAGCGTGAATATACATGTGGACGGGAACACAGTAGTGGGGCGCTCCAAGTTCACCTTCAGTTTCGACATCTTTGACGATGTGGACAACCCGGATGGTATGTCCAACATTCAAAATGTCGTTTGCCCCATTCATTCATTCATTCATTCATTCATTCATTCATCCATCCATCCATCCATCCATCCATCCATTCATTCATTCATTCATTCATTCATCCATCCATCCATCCATCCATCTATTCATTCATTCATCCATCCATCTATTCATTCATTCATTCATTCATCAATCCATTCATCATTCATTCATTCATTCACAACATACGTTTCTAACACGCAAAGCCGAGCGCAGGAGATGGCGACACCCCATGAACTGTTCGCGGGACCAGACCGCTTGGGGAGATTCACCCATTTAAACCCAAAGGCCGCCTTCCCCACATGTTAGAGATGTGACCTAACGACTACGCACCTGTTGCAGGAGGCGGACCGACCATGCTAATTCAAGGGTAGTGCCAGATTAGCTTGGCGCCATTTGGCGCCAAGCTAATCTGGCA
>BTPG01000007.1:2421351-2576351 GCA_036245525.1 Semisulcospira habei
AAAACATTAACTCATTGTACCCCAAGACCGAAATCCCCAAAGTGTTGCCGTTGTCCTCTGAAGTCTGCATTGCAGTGCAGGACACAGATCGACCATGATAGTTCAAGGGTGATGCCAGAATAGCTTGGCGCACATAGGCCATATGCGGTCAGTCAGTCAGTCAGCCCATAGGCGCCAAGCTATTCTGGCATCACCCTTGAACTATCATGGTCGATCCTTATCTTGCTGTGGTGTGTCTGGGGTAGAATGGGTCAGCCCATAGGCGCCAAGCTATTCTGGCATCACCCTTGAACTATCATGGCCGATCCTTATCTTGCTGTGGTGTGTCTGGGGTAGAATGGGTTAAACGTTCACTATCATGGCCGATATCTTTATCTTGCTGTGGTGTGTCTAGGGTAGAATGGGTTAAACGTTCACTATCATGGCCGATATCTTTATCTTGCTGTGGTGTGTCTGGGGTAGAATGGGTTAAACGTTCACTATCATGGCCGATCTTTATCTTGCTGTGGTGTGTCTGGGGTAGAATGGGTTAAACGTTCACTATCATGGCCGATATCTTTATCTTGCTGTGGTGTGTCTGGGGTAGAATGGGTTAAACGTTCACTATCAACGTCTTTTGTCCACCACAAAGGTGATTTCAAGGACGGGTCGGAACGAATGTTGAATTCAGCTGGATTCGAACCCGCGAACTTTCGGACAAGAGTCGAACTGACTCTCAGCCACCGAGCCACCCGGTTTCACCCTTATACCGAAGAATATTACACTGATTGATTGATTGATTGATTGATTGATTGATTGATTGATTGATTGATTGATTGATTGATTGATTGATTGATCGATCGGTCGGTCGGTCTTTCGGTCGGTCGATTGATTGATTGATTGATTGATTGATTGATTGATTGATTGGTTGACTGGCTGGTTGGTTGGTTGGTTGGTTGGTCGGTCGGTCGGTCGGTCGATCGATTGCTTGATTGCTTGATTGATTGATTGATTGATTGATTGATTGATTGATTGATTGATTGTTCTGCCAGCGAGGACAAGAAGGCGGAGGACGAAGAGAACAAAGCGTGGGATGCAAAAGAGAGCAATTACGGTCGGCCCGTGGGTCGCTCCAATCAGCTGCTCAAGTCCCCTATACTCTGGTACAGGTACGGCACGAGCTTTGTAGTCACATAATAGTGTGGTACAGGTACGGTGGGCAACACGAGCTGTGTAGTCACAGATACTGTGAGCAAAAGAAATTCCGAAAATGTCGCTTCTTTTTTTTTTGGCTCGTCAAAAGAACAAGTGCTTTCCACTTTGCAAAATGCATTGATCCTCATGAGTTCCCACAGGATGCAGGACCTCACGAACCGCATGAGTCCCCCAGAGGATGCAGGACCTCAAGAGGATCGAAGCATCTTGCAAACCTCATGGGCACTAATGCAAAACTGATTCTCTCGTTATTTTCTCAGACCTGGTCTACAGCACAATTACCAGAACATGTCAGTGAAAATACCACTGCACGGCGCCTCTTTGACCTGATGGCCCTTGTTGATGGTAGATCAGACACGTTAGGGCCAGTGAAGTGACGTCATGACAATGACGCAAACAGAGACATCTGAACGACTGAATATTTAACACTCTTTCACAGGATCGCCCACATTGGGAGCGATGCATCAGGGACGTTCCGCGTGGAGGAGGTGGGCCCCGGCTTACGCGACGATGACGAGGAAAACCGAGTGTACGTCAGCACGGGCCATACACTCGTCATCGAGAATGTTCAAGCCGGTCAGTGTGACGTCAACACTTGATGACGTAAACGTTGCAAATATGCGGGAAAAGGTGAACGTTGAAGACGTAATATTTGACAAATTATGCAGCGGTAGAAATAGTGACAATATTAGTGATAGAGTTTCACACGCTTGACAATACTAATGGTAGAGTTTCACGCGCTTGACAATAATTATTAGCGCTAGTGTTTCAAGCGCTTGACAATATTAGTGACAGAGTTTCACACGCTTGACAATACTAATGGTAGAGTTTCACGCGCTTGACAATATTAGTGATAGAGTTTCACACGCTTGACAATACTAATGGTAGAGTTTCACGCGCTTGACAATATTAGCGCTAGTGTTTTAAGCGCTTGACAATATTAGTGACAGAGTTTCACACGCTTGACAATACTAATGGTAGAGTTTCACACGCTTGACAATACTAATGGTAGAGTTTCACGTGCTTGACAATATTAGCGCTAGAGTTTCACGCGCTTAACAGTATTAGCGCTAGCGTTTCAAGCGCTTGACAATATTAGTGACAGAGTCTCATGCACTTAACAATATTAGTGATAGAGTTTCACGCGCTTGATAATATTATTAGTGCTAGAGTTTCACACGCTTGACAATATTAGCGCTAGAGTTTCAGGCGCTTGGCAATATTAGCGCTAGAGTTTCACGCGCTTGGCAATATTAGTGCTAAGAGTTTCACACGCTTGCCAATATTAGCGCTAGAGTTTCACGCGCTTGGCAATATTAGTGCTAAGAGTTTCACACGCTTGCCAATATTAGCGCTAGAGTTTCACATGCTTGATAATATTAGTGACAGATTTTCACACGTTTGACAATATTAGTGAAAGAGTTTCACACGCTTGACAATATTAGTGATCAATATTAGTGATAGAGTTTCACATGCTTAACTGACAATATTAGTGACAGCGTTTTAGACGCTAAACAATATTAGAATCAGGACCACGACGAAAAATGAATAGTTGCGCAGCTTCAGACATTCAACCCGAATGTAGTACTTTAGTGTGCAGAGTAGGCAGCGCAAGTCTTTGAGGACGCAAACAATAATGGAACGGAGAGCGCCCCTTACTTTACATCTGGGATTACGTGACGTCACACAGCGACGCAATACTAGAAACATAGTCAAACAGCCGGAATTATGTGACGTCACACAGCGACGCAATACTAGAAACATAGTCAAACAGCCGGGATTACGTGACGTCACACAGCGACGCAATACTGGAAACATAGTCAAACAGCCGGGATTATGTGACGTCACACAGCGACGCAATACTAGAAACATAGTCAAACCGTTACTAACAATGCCATGTTGCTAAATATGAACTATTGTGAAAGGAAATTCCGCACCGTTCTGTTTGATACAAGACCGCTCTTTGTGGGGAATAACGTTCTGTTTGATACAAGACTGCTCTTTGTGGGGAATAACGTTCTGTTTGATACAAGACTGCTCTTTGTGGGGAATAACGTTCTGTTTGATACAAGACTGCTCTTTGTGGGGAATAACGTTCTGTTTGATACAAGACTGCTCTTTGTGGGGAATAACGTTATGTTTGATACAAGACTGCTCTTTGTGGGGAATAACGTTCTGTTTGATACAAGACTGCTCTTTGTGGGGAATAACGTTCTGTTTGATACAAGACTGCTCTTTGTGGGAAATAACGTTCTGTTTGATACAAGACTGCTCTTTGTGGGGAATAACGTTCTGTTTGATACAAGACTGCTCTTTGTGGGGAATAACGTGCTGTTTGATACAAGACTGCTCTTTGTGGGGAATAACGTTCTGTTTGATACAAGACTGCTCTTTGTGGGGAATAACGTTCTGTTTGACAAGACTGCTCTTTGTGGGGAATAACGTTCTGTTTGATACAAGACTGCTCTTTGTGGGGAATAACGTTCTGTTTGATACAAGACTGCTCTTTGTGGGGAATAACGTTCTGTTTGATACAAGACTGCTCTTTGTGGGGAATAACGCAATGAGCTCACGACGTGTCAAGTCTGTCAGTACCTCTGCATATTCCTAGGGCAGCATGTATATATTACCACAGGTCTTTGTTCCCACAGGCTATGTTCCCACAGGTCTATGTTCCCACAGGTCTATGTTCCCGCAGGCTATGTTCCCAAAGGTCTATGTTCCCACAGGTCTATGTTCCCGCAGGCTATGTTCCCACAGGTCTATGTTCCCACAGGTCTATGTTGATATTGGTCTATGTTCCCACAGGCTATGTTCCCACAGGTCTGTGTTCCCACGGGTCTATGTTGCCATTGGTCTATGTTCCCACAGGCTATGTTCCCACAGGTCTATGTCCCCACAGGTCTATGTTGCCATTGGTCTATGTTCCCACAGGCTATGATCCCACAGGTCTGTGTTTCCACGGGTCTATGTTCCCACAGGCTATGTTCCCACAGGTCTATGTCCCCACAGGTCTATGTATCGTCACTATGTTCTCTCTCTCTCTCTCTCTCTCTCTCTCTCTCTCTCTCTCTCTCTCTCTCTCTCTCTCTCTCTCTCTCTCTCTCTCTCTCTCTCTCTCTCTCTCTCTCCCCCCCCCCCCACCCGGGTCTGCCCTGGGGGGACTTGGGTGGGGTTAGGTATTTTTTAGTTCCCAGGGTCACCCTGGTCAGCCCCACTGGGTGGGTTTTTCTCTCTATTCTGGGGCATGTGTTTCTGTCTGTAAGACAAGATGGCGGCCATGCAACACTTCCTGGCCGCCCGCTCCGGCAGAAATGGTCGCCACCGGCAGTATTCTAGCCGACATTGTACCTTCGTTTGATATACGATGTCAGGCCCTGCAATGCTACATCACGACCGGTATTTCTTTTTGATAACTTCTGGCAATTTGATGTGCTGTGACCGTTAATTGGATTTTATCCGCTGTGCCGCTGCGACTGAGTTGATACACGCTGATTCTTGTTGTACCACGCGGATATTAGAAGAACAGCGCGCGTTATGCACCAACGTGCTTTCCTCCCCTTTCATCATCTCGGGAGTGGCTCTTCCCACGCCACGCTGCCTACGGAATAGCGCTAGTGCATTCCGCAACGAAACGAGTACCAGCAAGCTTCAGGACCCACATTCCAGCCGAATGATGTGATGACAGACACCTCACAGACGCAGTGACTGTGTTTCCTACAGAACAGTGTGCCAGTGTGTACTCTTTAGAAACCATTTTGGACTGCTTTTACGTTAATGATGTAGTCCTACTACTATTGCTTTAAAAATTACAAGTTAAGTTATAATTAAGGTGGTGACTGTTTACGCCGGAGCGACTGTCTAATAGCCGGCGCTGTTCTTATGGCGACGGGCCCCCAGGTAGCAACTGTGAAAGTATTCGGGGTTTTTTTTTGTTGTTGTTGTTGTTCTGTTTTTGTTTTGTTTTTTGCGTATTTTTGTTATTTGTGTAACTAGTCTCAGCCAAGCAGAAAGTTTAAAAACATTATATTATGTGTTATAGAGCTATTAAGATAGAACTGTTTTTAGTTTGTTTGTGTTAGGGAGGTTCAGGTCGGGCTGGGGCCGTTGGCGCTGGCCATTAGAAGCCTTGGCGACGGGCTTCACCCGTCCCGAGCCATTGTCCATTTGTTTGAAAACTGTTGTGTGAGTGTGTGTGATTGCGAGTTGCACCTGAGGTGGCGAAAAGAATTTCTCTTTTTGAGATAATAAAGTATTCTTATCTTATCTTATCTTATCTTATCTTATCTTATCTACCCTTTGTCCATTCACCTGTATTTGCCTTTTAAAAACTCTCCCTACTGTCTGCACTGCCTGTAGCTCTTGATGTTGGATGTGTGTTGCTAAATGGTCTTAGCTTTATTTAGGCCCCATGTGTTAGGTTTATTTAATGTATTTGACCGGCTGGCGACATACATTCAATGTTCTGCTTAGTTTTTTTGTTTTTTGGGTTTTTTTTTCACAAGCAGTGCAGGCACGTCCTGAGAAAGCCTTGTTGCTGTCGGGACGTTAAGCAATGTACAATCAATCAATCAATCTCTCTCTCTCTCTCTCTCTCTCTCTCTCTCTCTCTCTCTCTCTCTCTCTCTCTCTCTCTCTCTCTCTCTCTCTGCTGAAAAACTGCAAAGTCTCAAACTTCTTGGCCTTCGTCAACAACTCGTTTACAACAAGTGCATACTTATGTTTAAAATTCTCCACAAGAAAGCTCCACAGTATCTAACAGCTAAATTTACCCCACAACGACAGTGTGAAAGGTCCTCGAGGAACAGTACTCTTCCATTACCACTACCTCGCATTGACTTATTCAAATCAAGCCTAGCCTTTTCGGGACCACTTTTATGGAATTCACTTCCTCAACATTTAAAAACACTAACCCACCTTGCCTCCTTTAAAACAAAACTACACATATACCTGATGGAAACTGCTTAGATATATTATTTTTTATCCTGTCATTTTGATGAAAGGTTATGTAAATGTATATATGTTAGTACGTGCATTTACACGGCTGTAAACGTGTGTGTATGTTTGATTCTTGGTACTTTGTGCTTGTTTTTGCTGTGCTATGATATGTGTGGGTTTGTTTGGGTTTTTGTTGTTGTTGTTGTTGTTGTTGTTTGTTTTGTTTTTGTTTTGTTGTTTTTTTTTTTGTTTGTTTGTTTGTTTTTTGTTTTTTTGGGGTTTTTTGGTTTTTTTTTTTTTTTTTTGTTTTTTTGTGTTTTTTTTTGGGGGGGGGCTTTTTTTTTCCCCCTACGTAATTTGTGCTGAGGAGTGTTATTTCCTTTTTTTGTATTTGTTTATTGTTACTTTAGTAGTATCATTTTCTGTACTGCATGTGTCTGTACTTATTTAGTTATGATCTTTGTTTGCATTAAATATTTTTTTGCTTGTCTTCAGTATATTTCATGTTGCAGTATGTTAGCAACGGCAAGTTTGAAAAATGACGTATTTATTGTATCTGTCAAAACTTCTACCGTTATGTAATAAAGTTTCATCATCATCATCTCTCTCTCTCTCTCTCTCTCTCTCTCTCTCTCTCTCTCTCTCTCTCTCTCTCTCTCTCTCTCTCTCTCTCTCTCTCTCTCATACCATCTCATTTAACTTCAGACAAATTTAACAAATATTTTCTATCAGCCGCTGAAAATCTAGCCCAATCGGCATCAAATATCAGTACCCAATATAGTATCTCAAGTCTTCTGAGATCTTTCAGCGAAGCAACAAATATAACACAAAAATTCGTAATTCCTAATATATCAATAGCAGAAATCGGTAAGTATATTTCTGAAATGCCGAATAAGAAAAGTAGAGGGATTGATGATATTGATAACCAATCACTAAAATTGTCGTTGCCTTACACAATACAATCCCTTACATACATTTTTAATCTGTGTATAAATAAAAGTTATTTTCCTACAGTCCTGAAGCAAGCAAAGGTAGTTCCGATCCCCAAAACTAAAAACCTTGAAGATATTCATAATTACCGACCGATCTCTTTGCTCTCAGCCTTGTCAAAGCCATTAGAGCGGCACATTCACAAGCATCTTCTTAATTTCCTTGAGAAGGGTAATTTACTAAACATTCATCAGTCCGGTTTTTGCCCGACCCATTCATGCCAGTCAGCACTCACACATATTGTAGATTGCTGGCTAGAGTCAATTAATAAACATTTAATGTCGGGAGCAGTTTTCCTAGATCTTAAAAAAGCTTTTGATCTTGTGGACCATGAGATTCTCTTACATAAGCTTACAATATACTACATGGACGAAACTACAATAACTTTTCTCAGATCCTATTTGGAAGACCGAAAGCAAAAAGTATACATCCATGGTCAGTACTCTAGGCAAGGCCATGTTAAATTTGGAGTTCCTCAAGGATCAATTCTAGGACCCCTCCTATTTTTACTTTTCATAAATGACCTTCCTTTACATATTTCCGACCCTAACGTTAATTGTAATCTCTTTGCGGACGACACGAGCCTTCACGTTCCTGGTAAGAACAGTCATGATATTAGTCATCGTTTACAATCCAGTCTTGACGAAGTTTCTGATTGGTGCTGTAAAAACCACATGGTACTACATCCTGATAAGACGAAGAGCATGTTAATCACCTTACGACAAAAACATCAACTTCACCCCCCTTCACTAACGCTCAGTCTTAATTGCCAACCTATTGAACAAGTTCATGAACGCAACTTCCTTGGAATATATATAGATGAGCAACTAAGTTGGGAGAAACATGTTACTAATATATGTAAGAAAATATCAAAAAATATTTTTCTTTTATCACAATTGAGAAGTGTGAGTGACATAAATACACGAAAAATGTTTTTTCGTGCACACATTAAATCACATGTTGATTACATCTCCACTGTTTGGGATGGTAGTGGTGATGTGCATATCAAAAAACTAAATTCACTATACAAAAGAGCCATTAAACATGTAGATATAAGACCCATTCCTACCGCTGTAAAACTGCAAAATCTCAAACGTCTTGGCCTTCGTCAACAACTCGTTTACAACAAGTGCATACTTATGTTTAAAATTCTCCACAAGAAAGCTCCACAGTATCTAACAGCTAAATTTACTCCACAACAGTGTGAAAGGTCATCGAGGAACAGTACTCTTCGATTACCACTACCTCGCATTGACTTATTCAAATCAAGCCTAGCCTTTTCGGGACCACTTTTATGGAATTCACTTCCTCAACATTTAAAAACACTAACCCACCTTTCCTCCTTTAAAACAAAGCTACACATATACCTGATGGAAACTGCTTAGATATATTATTTTTATCCTGTCATTCTGATGAAAGTTTATGTAAATGTATATATGTTAGTGCGTGCATTTACACGGCTGTAAAGGTGTGTGTATGTATGTTTGATTCTTGGTACTTTGTGCTTGTTTTTGCTGTGCTATGATTTTTCTCCTATGTAATTTGTGCTGAGGAGTGTTACTTCCTTTTTTGTATTTGTTTATTGCTACCTTAGTAGTATCATTTTCTGTACTGCGTGTGTCTGTACTTATTTAGTTATGTTTTTTGTTTGCGTTAAATATTTTTTGTTTGTCTTCATTATATTTCATGTTGTAGAACGTTAGAAACGGCAAGTTTGAAAAATGACGTATTTGTATCTGTCAAAACTTCTACCGTTATGTAATAAAGTTTCATCATCTCTCTCTCTCTCTCTCTCTCTCTCTCTCTCTCTCTCTCTCTCTCTCTCTCTCTCTCTCTCTCTCTCTCTCTCTCTCTCTCTCTCTCTCGCTCCCTAGCACGTCTAACTGATGTGTGGCTACGCTCAATAAATCAGGGCGAATTTACCGGCGCTGTATTTATTGACTTACGAAAAGCCTTTGATCTTGTGGACCATAAACTTCTACTTTCCAAGCTAAATGTGTACTTCGGTAGTTCGTTTGGCAATAAATGCATTTCTTCCTCAATTAACTACAGCCAGAAATCTCTTTACCACCATGGCACAACTCCACTTTTTGCCTCATATCTTAGCGACAGACAGCAGCGCGTCATGGTCAATGATTCATACTCCTCAAGCGGATTAGTAACACGGGGAGTTCCCCAGGGTTCAGTCCTAGGGCCTCTTCTGTTTTGCCTCTTTATAAATGACCTGCCGCTACATTTGACTAGCGACAAAATTTCATGTGATTTATTCGCTGATGACGCCACAATTCACACCCCGGACAAGAGTATTGATTCTTTAAATGGCCGTTTGCAGCAAGGTTTGAGCGAAATTTCCACTTGGTGCGCAAACAATGAAATGATTTTAAATCCTTCCAAAACGGAATGCATGACGATAGCAACCCGTCAGAAGCACCAGCTCAAGCCACTTACACTCAGCCTGACTATCGATAATGACATCGTTAATCAGGTCACGGAACACCGATTACTTGGTGTAATTGTTGATGACCAGATGAAGTGGCGGCAATCACACATAAATGCTGTATGTAAAACTGTTGCTATAAAAGTTTTTATGCTTTCAAAGTTGAAGTACTTTATCGATGTTGATGCTCGCAAGTTATTTTACAATGCACATGTCAAATCCCACATCGATTATGCGTCCACGATATGGGATGGCAGCGGTGACATACACTTAAAGAGGCTTAACTCCCTGCATCGGAGAGCAGCGAAACATATACTGCCTGATTCAGCCCCAACAACTGATGAAAGACTTGAAAAACTGAAAATGCTACCTCTTAGCAAGCATCACCTCTTAAACAAGGGTGTGGTTATGTATAAAATCTGGAATGAGATTCACCCAGAATTTCTTTGCAAGCTCTTTACCAAGGCAAGTTCAGGTTATTCTACTTCAAGACGAAACTTTATTGCACCTCGCCCCAGGATAGATCTCTTTAAAACCAGTGTATCTTTCTCAGGCGCATCTTTCTGGAACACACTGCCAACATGTATAACACACGCTAGCTCCCTCTCCTCTTTTAGGGAATGCCTCCTCAAGTACTTGTCTGCTGATACATAATCTACCACAAGTATTCGTATCAAACATGTGCTTATCGTATAATCAGTGCATGCTGCCGTATGGTTTGTGCATACTAATAATAATCGCCTAATTACATAATTCAACGTTCTATTATAATCCAAATAATTTTTGCTGTCTGAAGTGAATTTTCACTATGATCCAAATGATTTGCTTCGTATATAGGTCAAGTTATCATTAGCGCGTGTTTGTGTGTGCGCGCGAGCGTGTATGTGTCAGTGTGCGCGCGTTGCGTGTACTTTCTATTTTTCGTTTGTTTTTTGTATGACCGAATGAATGAATGAATTTTGTTTAATGTCTCTTCATGTTTAATGTTTCCTAAATTTTCTTTGTGTAATTTGGTACTATTAGTATTACAATTATTATCCTGTGTTTGTAGAGTAGCAACGGCAAGTATGAAAAATGGCACACGTGCTAATTACTTTATCCGTTGAGAAATAAAGTTTCATTTCATTCATCTCTCTCTCTCTCTCTCTCTCTCTCTCTCTCTCTCTCTCTCTCTCTCTCTCTCTCTCTCTCTCCCTCCCTCCCTCCCTCCCTCCCTCCCTCCCTCCCTCTCTCTCTCTCTCTCTCTCTCTCTCTCTCTCTCTCTCTCTCTCTCTCTCTCTCTCTCTCTCTCTCTCTCTCTCTCTCTCTCTCTCTCTCTCTCTCTCTCTCTCTCTATCACATACCTAACTTTAGCATCACTCGACGTGACCCTCGTGTACTTGGTCAAACTGGGCTTGCTGTTTACATCCATAACTCAATCCAATATTTAGTAAAAAGGCGTGAGGACATAGAAACTCCGGAAGTTGAGTGCATTTGGTTGGAATTTAGGGCTCCAAAAACTAAACCCGTCTTCATCGGCTTTTGTTATCGTAACCCATCAGCCAAGTTTGCATGCAGTAGAAAAAGTTGGCTTACCTAACTGTGATGCGTTGCTACTAGGCGACTTGAACATAGAAGACGTGAAAAACTGGATGACAGCAAACAAGCTTAAACTGAACGACGACAAAACAGAAGCCATGCTGGTAGGCACTCGCCAGAAACTTTCCCAGCTCCCTTCCTCGCTCCACCTTCAACTCGACAGCACCCCCATCTCTCTCTCAGACTCGGCCAAGAACCTCGGCGTTATCCTCGATTCCTCTCTTTCCATGACCAGCTTCGTCTCTGCCACGGCCCAGGCATGCTACTTCCACCTCCGTCGCATCAGTCAGATCAGAAAATACCTCACCACCGAAGCTGCAACCAAACATGCTGTCTCTCTCATCTTATCTCGCAACGACTATTGCAACTCTCTAGTTTCCGGCCTCCCTCACTCCACCACTTTCACTCTCCAGCGCGTCCAGAACAATGCTGCGCCTCGTCCTCAGAAAGAAAAAATCCGACCACATCACTCCCCTGCTCAAACTCCTTCACTGGCTCCCCATCCCGGGCCCAACGCATCCAATACAAGATTCTGTCTGTCTGCTACAAATCCCTGAACAACTGCGCTCCTACCTATCTCTCCAACTTACTTCACCCCTACACTCCTTTCCGCTCCCTCCGCTCCGCCTCCGACCCTCTCCGCCTCCACATCCCCCGCACCAAACTCAGCACTTTCGGTCCCCGCTCCTTCTCCGTCTACGGTGCATCCACCTGGAATCTCCGTCAGAAACACTTTCTCTCCTCCTTCAGAAGACTCAGAACCCTGGCCATACCTCCCCCTGCAGCCACTGCGGTCGAACCTGCCTGTCCCGGATTGGCCTCCGCAGCCAATAACAAGCCTGCAGACGTCGTGGGTAACTCCTATAAAATCTTCGTTCGCGAAGTCAAGCCAAGAGAGAGACGTGAGTCATTGTCTAAAGCGTGCGCGTGCGTGCGCGAGTTGTGAGTGCGCGCTTAGACTGATAATTATTATAAGATAAGCGCATTATAAATACCGTAATTGTTATTATTATTATTATTATTATTAGATATGTTGAAGCCCCATACCGCGTGGGATTGCATCACCACACAAACCAGCTTAGAACAATTAGTTTGGGCCCCTACTAGGATCACAAAAACAACCGCAACACTCATTGATCACATTTACACCAACCGTCCCCTTAGTGTATTCAATGTTAGTGTTCCTGACCTCAGCATCAGTGATCACTTTCCTACTGTGTGTTCATGGTCAACAAAACTGCCAGTGCATCGTAAGAACGGGCAGACAACTATAACGTACCGCTCATTTAAACAGTTTAATCAAATCTGCTTTTCTAGCAGACCTTGATCAAACACCATTCGTTAATAATGAAACTGATCCTGAAAAGGCTCTCGGACTGTTTGGTATGGACTCTTTACAAGAGTACTTAACAAACACGCCCCTTTACGGCAAAAGCGGGTAAAAAACCACACGTTACCGCCTTGGCTAACGCAAGGAATAATTGAAGCTAACAAGACACAAGCTATTTAACGAATACAAAAAACAACGTAGCCGTGTCAAGTCCGCTATGGTACGCAGGGCTCAAAAGTCTCTCTTTGAACAAATGATTACAGAAGACAGAGATACTGCCGCACTCTGGCGCGCGGTTAATCTCGTCACCCGAGGTAACAGCAAGAAATCGTCAGCCATTCCTTCTTGTATTATTGCAGACACTTTTAATAACATTTTTTGTCTGTTGGCGAGTCAATCATACCCTCAAGCGGTAACGCGTCTTACACATGCCCGGAGGCCCTGCTTAACTTCTGTACCGGACTAAGGACAAACCCTCCTTCTCTATACCGCCTCTAGCTGTGTATGAAGTAGGAAAACTGATCGTGTCACTGAAAAACACAAAAAAAAAAATGCTCGGGACCTGACGAGATCAGTCCTAAAATCCTGGAACTGTTCCTTCCCTATACAGTAGAATCGTTAACGTATATTTATAACTTATGCATCCAACAAAATATGTTTCCATCAGAACTGAAGCAAGCCAAGGTTATCCCTTTGCCTAAATCAAAAGATCTGTCTGATGTTAATAACTATAGACCCATTTCAATATTATCCAGCCTTTCCAAACCTCTTGAAAGACACGTGCACAAACACCTTTATCAATATTTGGAGAGTCGCAGTCTATTGCACGTATTTCAGTCCGGCTTTCGCCCCAAGCATTCTTGCCACACGGCACTAACAAGACTTATTGATGCGTGGCTAGCATCCATGAATAACTCCCAAATCAACTGGGTCGACCTTTAAACTCCGTCATGAGCAACTGACGTAACGTGTTGTGTCGTCATTGAGGGCGCCATGATACTTTGTCGCGTCATGTGGGCGTGTTAGCCCCGGTTCCAAATGCACGTGTAAACGCATCAACCCGGATTGGCTCTACTCGGGTTCAGCCCGGACTGCAATTGTAAACGGCCTCCGGACTTCTTAGTGTTAGACCCCAACGATGTGCAGGCCCCGAGCTTCGGTACACAATAGTTCCGCTCTCAATTGGGCATATTATTCCGGTCTCAATTGGGCATATTATTCCGGTCTCAATGGGGCATATTATTCCGGTCTCAATGGGACATATTATTCCGGTCTCAATTGGGCATATTATTCTGGTCTCAATTGGGCATATTATTCCGGTCTCAATTGGACATATTATTTCGGTCTCAATTGGGCATATTATTCTGGTCTCAATGGGGCATATTATTCCGGTCTCAATGGGGCATATCAGTTATTCCGGTCTCAATTGGGCATATTATTCTGGTCTCAATTGGGCATATTATTCCGGTCTCAATTGAGCATATTATTCCGGTCTCAATTGGGCATATTATGCCGGTCTCAATTGGGCGTAGTATTCCGGTCTCAATTTTGGGCATATTATTCCTGGATCGTCACTGCTAGTCGTTTTCTGCACGTGTTAAAAACTCAGTTCCGCTGTCATTTCCTTTTCACAAAGAGGAATACTTTTTGCTGTCAAGCATTCCCCCAATCAAACAGCTCACAGCTGCGGCCAATTGCGAGCTGAAACGAGCCTTCCGGTTTCTTGACGAAGCCTTTGGACGTGGAAGTGCTCGGGGTGTAACACGTAGGTCTCCGTTCAAAAGCATTCAGTCATGCCCACTCAGAAAATTGACCGACCTACTTTTTATTTGGCTCCGACCCTTTAGTTGGTCCCGGCATGAATGCAACGCGTGCTTCATGGAAAGAGCGCGAGTGTAGTCTGCTAACATAGTAAAGGGCGCTATTTGACGTTGACTTTTTTTTTTAGGATGGCTTATCTTCTAAAGTATACCATTAATGGAGCTGGAAAATGATCAGTACAAACTAGGTGTTGGGTTTAATCAGTACAGCAAGTGGGCATATTGTCAGTCAAGAGATTATGTAGTTATTCAACACTAAAGTATACCACTATTGGAGCTGTAGAATAATCAGTACAAACTAGGTGTTGGGTTTAATCAGTACAGCAAGTGGGCATATTGTCAGTCAAGAGATTATGTAGTTATTCCACACTAAAGTATACCACTATTGGAGCTGTAGAATAATCAGTACAAACTAGGTGTTGGGTTTTAATCAGTACAGCAAGTGGGCATATTGTCAGTCAAGAGATTATGTAGTTATTCCACACTAAAGTATACCACTATTGGAGCTGTAGAATAATCAGTAGTTGACAAACTAGGTGTTGGCTTTAATCAGTACAGCAAGTGGGCATATTGTCAGTCAAGAGATTATGTAGTTATTCCACACTAAAGTATACCACTTGCTTGCTGGCACCCCGTTGGAGGAGGTGGAGTCCTTCACCTATCTCGGGAGCATCATAGACAAAAAAAAGGCGGCACTGATGCAGATGTCAGAGCACGAATCGGTAAAGCCAGAGCAGCCTTTCTCCAGTTGAAAAAAGTGTGGAGCTCCAGAGAGCTGTCACAACACACCAAAGTCCGGATTTTCAACTCCAATGTAAAAGCAGTTCTCCTATATGGAGCAGAGACATGGAGATTGACAAAAACCACAGTCAACAGAGTACAGACCTTCATGAACAGTTGCCTTAGAAGAATTTTGAAAATCCACTGGCCAGAGAAGATCAGCAACGTCAGACTCTGGGAGAGAACAGAGCAGATAACAGCAGAGAATGAAATTGGGCGAAGAAGATGGGGATGGATCGGTCACAGTCTGAGAAAGCCAGCTTCCAGTATCACTAGGCAGGCATTGTCATGGAACCCCCAGGGAAAGAGGAAAAGAGGTAGGCCGAGAAACTCCTGGCGTCGAGACCTCCAAGCTGACATCAAGAGACTGGGAACCACCTGGAGTAGAATCGAAGGAGAAGCACAGGACAGGAGTTGCTGGAGGTCTCTCGTCGACGGCCTATACCCGGGTAGGGGTGACAGGCGTAAGTAAGTAAGTAAGTAAAGTATACCACTATTGGAGCTGTAGAATAATCAGTACAAACTAGGTGTTGGGTTTTAATCAGTACAGCAAGTGGGCATATTGTCAGTCAAGAGATTATATAGTTATTCCACCCTAAACTTAGCATTTTATGACATGCGCAAATCGGCTCATTTTCACCAAATCATGTGATTTATAATAAAATATAAAATGTAGATCTTTGAAATTTGAAATTTTGCACGCACAACATGTTTATGCGCTCTTTCCGATGGTAAGATCCCTTTTTTTTTATATGTGTTACAGTCTGAAATTATGGGTGACCCTATATATACCTGTACGTGAGCATATCCCGCTACTGAGTCTGTAAAAGAAACTCCCGCATAGGCAATCATCAATACACTTTTCTGAAGTCTGTCTGGTTTCCCCCTGAAAACTTCCGCTCTTATAGGCTGTTTACATCAATGAGGCGTCTCTTACTCTCTCACAGCCATACGGGGTCAGCGTACATGCACGAAAGCTTCCTTCACACACAACTGCAGATCTAACATACGATCCGCTTTAGCACGACTGAATGCGCCACACACAACTGACAGATCTACGATCCACGTTAGCAGACCAAATGTACGTACAAGCGATGGAGTCAGTCTGTGAATATTATGGTGAAACACGGAAAAGTAGACATTTTACTTTCGATCCATACTTCAGTAGTGATGTCTTGTGATTCGCTCAGGGTTCAGCTAACCATGTGGCGACCGCAAGCTTTTCTTTCGCATTCTTTCGCGTCTGCCAGTCGTGATAAAGGCTTCGCCGGGAACGGAAAAAATGTTCACCTGAATATGGATTGGGGGATCAGGAATCTGATGTACACTCTCCATAACAACAGTGCTTTCCAATGAGGTGAAATCGACAGAAATAATGGAAACACGACGCTCTTCCATGTCGGCAAGCATACTTGAACACCCGTTGTTACGCCGGACTGCTTACTGCGTAGTCAGACGCACGTGGTCTACAGCGTTTTGATTGGCAGTCAGAAGCACGTGGTCTACAGCGTTTTTTATTGGTCAAGAGGCTAAGTCTGATTGACATTTCACCCAAAATATGGGTCGGTCTATTGCCCGCTTCGTTAGACACTGTAGAGGGACATATGGCTGCAAATCGTGTACTACATGGGTCATGGGTCGGTCTATTGCCCGCTTCGTTAGACACTGTAGAGGGACATATGGCTGCAAATCGTGTACTACAGGACTTCAAAGAAAACTGATTATTCTCCGTTAACGCTACGTGTTTGCAGTTGCCCTGCCTCTGAACATGCTCGGTTGAATGCTCTTCATAACCAATCCCAGAAATCTCTCTCTTGGCTTGACTTCGCAAACGAAGATTTTATAGGAGTTGCCCACGACGTCTGCAGGCTTGTTCGTGGCTGCGGAGGCCAATCCGAGACAGGCAGGTTCGACCGCAGTGGCTGCAGGGGAAGGTATGGCCAGGGTTCTGAGCTGCGGCATCTCTGTTTTTTCTCCTGAGCCGCTTGTCCTTAAGGCTAGCTCTGTGAGAGTCCTCAAAGGAGACAGCTGCCTTGTAAATGGTGGAGCGCCAGGTGTCACGGTCCGCAGCAAGCGAAGACCACTGGTGGTGGTCGATTTGGCAGGCACTAAGTGACTTCTTGAGACAGTCTTTTTATCTCTTCTTTGGTGCCCCTCTGTCACGGTGTCCAGTAGCAAGCTCGCCGAACAGGGTGATCTTTGGTAGGCGATGATCCTCCATCCTGGAGACATGCCCCGCCCAGCGGAGCTGTGTCCGCAGCAGCAAAGCCTCGATGCTCACAATTTCAGCCTGTTCAAGGACCTCGACGTTGGTGACATAGTCACTCCAGTGAATGCCCAGGATGGTACGCAGGCAGCGCTGGTGGAAGCGTTCGAGGAGTCGTAGTTGGCTGCGGTAGAGGGCCCAGGACTCGGAACCATACAGCAGGGTGGTGAGGACGACAGCTCTGTACACGCTGATCTTGGTGCCTGTTTTCAGCTGTTGATTGTGCCACACCCGCTTGAAAAGTCGCCCGAAAGCGCTGTTCGCTTTTGCCAGCCTGCTGTCAAGCTCCTTGTCCAGCTTGGCGTCCGACGTGATAATGCAGCCAAGGTAAGTAAACTGGTGCACTGACTTTAGTTCAGACTCGCCAATGATGATGTGAGGAGGGCGATACACTGTCTTGGGTGCCGGCTGATGGAGGACCTCTGTCTTTTTCAGACTGACCTCGAGTCCAAAGAGCTGGGCAGCATCTGCGAAGCAAGACGTGATGCGCTGCAGGGCTCTCTCTGTGTGTGCAACGAGGGCAGCATCATCAGCAAAAAGCAGCTCACGAATCAGTTGGTCTAGGGTTTTCGTGTGGGCCTGCAGTCGTCTGAGGTTGAACAGGCTGCCATCGAGACGATACCTGATGTACACTGCATCGTCATCATCGAGGTCCACTGTGGCCTGCTTCAACATCATGCTAAAAAAGATGGTGAAGAGGGTCGGTGCCAGCACGCAGCCCTGCTTTACGCCGTTGAGAATAGGGAATGGTTCTGAGAGGTCATTGTTGAGTCTGACCTGGCCTTGCTGGTCCTCGTGTAGCTGGACAATCATGTTGAGGAACTTTGGGGGACAGCCAAGTCGCTCCAGGATCTGCCACATGCCTTGCCTGCTCACAGTGTCGAACGCTTTTGTTAGGTCGACAAATGTTACGTACAGCCCTTTGTTCTGCTCGCGGCACTTCTCCTGTAGCTGTCTCAGCACAAAGACCATATCGGTGGTGCTCCTGTTTGCTCTGAAGCCACACTGACCCTCTGGGAGTTGGTCTTCAGCGATGGCAGGTACCAGCCGATTCAGGAGCAGCCTTGCAAGGATTTTCCCAGCAATGGACAGCAGGGTAATTCCCCGATAGTTGGAACAGTCAGACTTCTCGCCTTTGTTCTTGTACAAGGTGATAACGACTGCATCACGGAGATCTTTTGGTAGTGTTCCTTCCTCCCAGCAGCAGAGAAAGAGGTCATGGAGCTTGTTGTGCAGTGCTGTGCCTCCATGTTTCCAGATCTCTGGCGGTATTCCATCAATGCCTGCTGCTTTGCCACTCTTGAGCTGGTGGATGGCTGTGAGGGTCTCTTCAGCGGTGGGCGGTTCGTCCAATTCAACCTTTACTGGGAGGTGTGGGATTTGTAGGACGACTGCTTCTTGAACAGTGCGCTTAGCGCTGAAGAGGCTCTGAAAGTATTATCTGTGAGGAGTGCCTGGCCATTCACGCTTCGCAGGGGACTTTGTACCAGGTGCCTGGGGACATACACTGCTTTCAGTGCTTCGTAGAAGCCCCTGTAGTCACCATTGTCAGCGCAAAGCTGGGTCCTCTGTGCAAGTCTGGTCCACCACTCATTCTGGAGATCTCTGAGCTTGCGCTGGAGACTGCTGCAGACGAGGCGGAAGGCAGACTTCTTCACAGGGCAGGAAGGCTGGGCTAGGTGGGCCTGATGGGCGGCTCTTTTTTTTTTTTTGCTAGGTGTTCCTGGATCTCTACATCGTTTTCGTCAAACCAGTCTTTGTTCTTCTCTCTGGCGAAACCCAAGACTTCTGCAGAGGATTTTGCAATAGCAGTTTTCAGTTGTTCCCAAAGTGTTTCAGGGGAGGAGTCTACTGGGTCCGCTGTGTCTTTGAGCCTGCGCTGTAAATCTGTCTGAAAGGCAGCATTCACATCGTCATCCTGAAGGCTGGCAACATCAAGCTTTTTCTTGGGGGGCCCCCATTTCTTGGGTTTTGGCTTGAAGTGGAGCCTGAGTTTGCAGCGGACAAGGCGGTGGTCAGTGTGGCACTCTGCGCTGGGCATCACTCTGGTGAGGAGGACGTCACTGCGGTCCCTCTGACGCACTAGGACATAGTCGATAAGGTGCCAGTGTTTGGAGCGAGGATGCATCCAGGTGGTCTTTCGACTGTCCTTTTGCTGAAAAGTAGTGTTGGTGATGACCAGTTGCTTCTCCGCACAGAACTCCAACAGTAGGCGGCCATTGTCATTGCAGTTCCCGACGCCATGCTTGCCGAGGACTCCTTTCCAGGCTTCAGAGTCCTGGCCCACTCTGGCGTTGAAGTCGCCAAGGATGATGACTTTGTCGTCTGCAGGGGTACTCTGTAGGAGGCTGCTCAGGTCAGTGTAAAACTTGTCCTTTTCAGCAGGCTCTGCCAGGAGGGTTGGGGAGTACACACTGAGAAGGGTGACGTGTTGCTGGTGTCTCAGTGGGAGGCGCATGGACATGATGCGGTCTGAGTGGCCCGTTGGTAGGTTTTCCAGCTTAGTCGCAATGGATGTCTTGACCATGAAACCCACGCCTGAGAGCCGTCTTTCTGATGCAGGCCTGCCTGACCAGTAGAGGGTGTACCCAGCACCAAGTTCTTGGAGGCTGCTTTCGTCCGGAAGGCGTACTTCGCTGAGCGCGGCGATGTCGATGTTTAACCTCCGCAATTCATGGGCAATGAGGGCGGAGCGACGTTCAGGGCGTCCGCTGTCTGCTTTGTCGAGCATGGTTCGGACGTTCCAGCATGCTACGTTGAGTCCGGTCGTGGTCGTCATGAGAGTGGATCCGTTATTCTTTTTTGTTTTTTGACCGCAGGAGAAGATGCCCGTTGACCGCGGCTAGCCAACTGGGGTTGCGAGGGGACGAGCTTTGGTTAGGCCACCTTTTCTAGGCCCCTCTCCGTGTGGAGCAAGCAGTGCTGTCCCTAGAGAAGGCTGCTTGGTCGTTCAGGGTGTGCCGAGTGATGTTGTCATCCCCAGGTCAACATCAGGCGACCAATATCCTGAACCGCCTGCATGCAGGTTTGAGACTGCCAGAAATCCCAGAAATAGTTTGCCTGTAACTACATCAAGTGAACAATACAGTTATGAGCAACTCGGCGACGGGCCCGCTCCACTACTAAAGGCTCTGGTGCCCAGTGTCACTGTCATCTGGTGTCCAGTGTCACTGTCAGGTGCATTCGCGTGATTGTGCGTGTGGTTGTCTGATCAGCCTGAGCAAATGGAGAGAGACAAACCCGAGTGCCGCCCTGTGTGTATGTGTGTGTGTGTGTGTGTGTGTGTGTGTGTGTGTGTGTGTGTGTGTGTGTGTGTGTGTGTGTGTGTGTGTGCGTAGCGTGTGTGTGTCACTCTGTATACTGTGTGTGTGTTTACGTGTGTGTGTGTATGTGTGTGTATGCGTGTGTATGTGTGTGTATGTGTGTATGTGTGTGTGCGTGTGTATGTGTGTTTGTGTATGTGTGTGTGTGTGTGTATGCGTATGTGTGTGCGTGTGTGTGTGTGTGTGCGTGCGTGCGTGTATTTGTGCGTGCGTGCGTGCAAGCGCTTGTACGTGTGTACTGTATACAGAGGACCAAGGGACGTATTTTTGCCGAGACACCACTACAGAGGACCGTAACCTTCAGATGACCATGACCTACAAGGAGATCAAGACCTTGATGACGGCAGAGGGAACGTTCAAGTTCATCGTTCATCTCAACAGTTCGTAAACACGGGCGCGGGCGGGTAGAGTAGATACATGCTGGGATGGATGGGCGGGCGGGTAGAGTAGATAGATGCTGGGATGGATGGGCGGGCGGGTAGAGTAGATACATGCTGGGATGGATGGGTGGGCGGGTAGAGTAGATACATGCTGGGATGGATGGGTGGGCGGGTAGAGTAGATACATGCTGGGATGGATGGGCGGGCGGATAACCCCGGCCGGGGCCTCAGTTATTTTTTTTTTTTTTTTTTTTTTTTTTTTTTTTTGGGGGGGGGGGGGGGGGGGGGGCTCTAGAACCGAGGCCCCGAATCCATTTCGTAAGAATCGTTGACGCATAAACGTACCGGATCTGGTGGTGACGCATAAGATATTTTGATGCTCATGCTCTCGGAACACCTATACTGTATAGTTCATTGTAGATGTCATGGCGCACGATGTAAGTTGAGCGGATCCGTTGCTTGCGATGAATCGTTTTCGTCGTTAGACCGGAAAAAAAATCGCCATTTTAAAACACGTGATGCAGATTTGTCTTGGTAAAAACATTTAGCTGATGATGCAGAATTACTTATGCTTCTTTTTCTTCCTGCAAAGAGCCTTCTGAAAGAGTACAGTGTTTTTCAAGAAGCAGATGTACTGCAAGAATGAGGCGTCCAAGAAATTATGAACTACAAGAATATGACGTCATCTTGCTCATTATGTATTAATGACCTTAAATCTATTTATCCCAAATTTTTGTGGACACATTTACGGTAGGTCTGAAATCTTTGACATGGCAGTAGCTGATAGTGGCTTGTGCATTGACTAGAACCTGCTGTATAGTTAGTTCCTTGTGCATTAACTAGAACCTGCTATATAGTTAGGTTCCTTGTGCATTGACTAGAACCTGCTATATAGTTAGTTCCTTGTGCATTGACTAGAACCTGCTATATAGTTAGTTCCTTGTGCATTGACTAAAACCTGCTATATAGTTAGGTTCCTTCTGCATTGACTAGAACCTGCTATATAGTTAGGTTCCTTGTGCATTGACTAGAACCTGCTGTATAGTTAGTTCCTTGTGCATTGACTAGAACCTGCTATATAGTTAGTTCCTTGTGCATTGACTAGAACCTGCTATATAGTTAGGTTCCTTGTGCATTGACTAGAACCTGCTATATAGTTAAGTTCCTTGTGCATTGACTAGAACCTGCTATATAGTTAGGTTCCTTGTGCATTGACTAGAACCTGCTATATAGTTAGTTCCTTGTGCATTGACTAGAACCTGCTGTATAGTTAGTTCCTTGTGCATTGACTAGAGCCTGCCGTTGTGCATTGACTAGAACCTGCTATATAGTTAAGTTCCTTGTGCATTGACTAGAACCTGCTATATAGTTAGGTTTCTTGTGCATTGACTAGAACCTGCTATATAGTTAAGTTCCTTGTGCATTGACTAGAACCTGCTATATAGTTAGTTCCTTGTGCATTGACTAGAACCTGCTGTATAGTTAGTTCCTTGTGCATTGACTAGAGCCTGCTATATAGTTAGTTCCTTGTGCATTGACTAGAACCTGCTATATAGTTAGGTTCCTTGTGCATTGACTAGAACCTGCTATATAGTTAGGTTCCTTGTGCATTGACTAGAACCTGCTATATAGTTAGGTTCCTTATGGCCATATCCCAACAAGCTCGGGATATTCCGGACAAAAGCACCAAATTTTCTGAAGTACTTAATTATGTTATATTCTTTTATTTTAGAGGGGGGGGGGGGGGCGCTCTCGCGTCTGAGCCTCTGGGAGAGGCGGTCACGTGATATTTTTCTATTTTTAAACGTTAGCGTTAAAAACACAGTCACCCTAACTCGCAATGCCGGTCACGTCTTGTTCTGCAATATTGAAACCTGCTCTCTTTAAATTTGGCAGGATCATTGCCAAATGGATAAACGTTTCAGAAATATCTGCCTGAATGACCTCTGATAAAGATCAAGATCACTAAAGGTACGTGAGTATCTAAAATGCTTTTTCCACGCTCCGAAAGCTATTGCCTGTTGTATGACCTTTCAGTACCTACCAGAATGACCTTTGATAAAGATCAAGGTCAAATAGATAAGTGTACGTGTGAAATACCCTACTCGATCTAGCTCTAACCCTCTGACTGCAAAAGCAAAAGAAGTCTGGCGACATGACGGCGACATGACGTGATTAGCGAGCGCCCGAGATTTTAGTATGGTGATCTGGTCCTTGTCATATAGTGAAGCATATTGGTCTATGGGATACAACTCCTGTATAGTGGTTGTCTCTCCTATGATTATGTCCCTTAGACATCGCGCACGCCAGTATGATAAATAGCGTGTTTGCCGCCGAGTTCAGAAATGGCTTCCCTGTATTTTGTGAGTGCATCTGTGGTTTGAATCGAAGTCCATCGAGCCCACATAGAAGCGGTAACACGACAGTCTTCAGCCGCGAGCTTCAGGGGACGATGTTGGTTTGGGCACACCGTAAAGCAGATTTCCACCTGGACGTGAACTAGTCGTTGCTGAAAGCCCGTTTGGCCGTGGCTCTTCTCGCTAGACCATGACAACCAAGCTGGATGCATCCGGTGTGCGTGCCGGCGTTACGTGGAAACTTTCCCCGGTCAGCCTTTGGAAGAATTGTCAAGCAAGGTCGTTAGTTGTTTGTTTTTGTTTTTGTTTTTTTCTCCCCCTGAAACAACGAGTCATTTTTTTGTCATTGGACCAGTGCCATGAGCAGTCTAATGATATATTGACTCATTCAGCCCGACCGCGGCGCACGTGTTTCCCAAATTTTGGAGGCGTCATCTAACGCCTATGCGCCTGTTGCATGAGATGGATCGACCATGATAATTCAAGGGTAGTGCCAGATTAGCTTGGCGCCGACAGGCGCCAAGCTAATCTGGCACTACCCTTGAATTATCATGGTCGACCCATCTCCTGCTGTAGTGCGTCAGGGCTGAATGGGTTAAAAATGCTGAAGGGGGATGGGGGTGAGGGGGGGGAGGCTTGTCTGAGAAGTGGTCCGCGTTTTGCAAATGGAGGTTAAATGATATACCGGAACAAGCAAGAATGCCGTACACATTCGAGAAATGTTCTCCTGAAAGGATCACACACGCTCTCCACCACAAAGAACTCTGCTCAGACAGAATTCAATCAGCGAGCTGTGAGTCTGGAGGGGATCTAGACCATCCAGAAAATGGGCACAAAGACTTTAGGCGCTGGTGAAGGTTTCAGTAGCGACTCATTTGTCGAACCCGATCGTAGTATTGGAGAACCTGAAAAGAAACAGTAAAATGGCTACTACGCATCAGTACCCAGTTTATTCATGATCCAGTCCAGCGCAACTCGCTATCACTTTTCGAGCCCTCTGGATCACAGCCAAAAACCAAACAAGCCGATAAAAAGGATTCTGACTGCGTTTGAAAGGAAATGCGACGTTGTGTGTAAGTTCAAGATCCCGACACAGACTCCACTGAATTCCTGGGACGCGGGCTAACGCGACAGGCACTCTAGACAAACTTGAACAACCAGCAGGTATAGACTCTCCAAATTCACGCGACAGGCACTCTAGACAAACCTGAACAACCAGCAGGTATAGACTCTCCAAATTCACGCGACAGGCACTCTAGACAAACCTGAACAACCAGCAGGTATAGACTCTCCAAATTCACGCGACAGGCACTCTAGACAAACTTGAACAACAGCAGGTATAGACTCTAACGCGACAGGCACTCTAGACAAACCTGAACAACCAGCAGATATAGACTCTAACGCGACAGGCACTCTAGACAAACTTGAACAACCAGCAGGTATAGACTCTAACGCGACAAGCACTCTAGACAAACTTGAACAACAGCAGGTATAGACTCTAACGCGACAGGCACTCTAGACAAACTTGAACAACCAGCAGGTATAGACTCTAACGCGACAGGCACTCTAGACAAACTTGAACAACCAGCAGGTATAAACTCTCCAAATTCACGCGACAGGCACTCTAGACAAACTTGAACAACCAGCAGGTATAGACTCTCCAAATTCACGCGACAGGCACTCTAGACAAACTTGAACAACCAGCAGGTATAGACTCTCCAAATTCACGCGACAGGCACTCTAGACAAACTTGAACAACCAGCAGGTATAGACTCTCCAAATTCACGCGACAGGCACTCTAGACAAACTTGAACAACAGCAGGTATAGACTCTCCAAATTCACGCGACAGGCACTCTAGACAAACTTGAACAACCAGCAGGTATAGACTCTCCAAATTCACGCGACAGGCACTCTAGACAAACTTGAACAACAGCAGGTATAGACTCTAACGCGACAGGCACTCTAGACAAACTTGAACAACCAGCAGGTATAGACTCTAACGCGACAGGCACTCTAGACAAACTTGAACAACCAGCAGGTATAGACTCTCCAAATTCACGCGACTTAAAGGTTCTAGATGGCGCATAAGTCGTATAACTTCCTTCCAATAAACGGTGTCGCAACATCTGACCAACATGTGGATGAAATATCAGCCTCATATTCACAGCCAGCTGAGCAGCACGCGAAGCACAGGAAGCTTATGAAGCACAAGACGCTGATGAAGCACAAGAAGCTGATGAGCTTCAGCGTGAACGCTTCTTCTGCCCTCAGCATTCCGTCCACATGTTGAATCTGCTTTAGGGCGGCAACTGAGCGGCAACTGAGCGGCAACTGAGTGTGTAATCTGCGTCAGGCTGGCACTGAACTGAGCGGCAGCTGAGCGGCAACTGAGCGGCAGCTGAGCGGCAACTGAGCGGCAACTGAGCGGCAGCTGAGCGGCAACTGAGCTGAGCGGCAACTGAGTGTGTAATCTGCGTCAGGCTGGCACTGAACTGAGCGGCAACTGAGCGGCAACTGATCGGCAACTGAGCGGCAGCTGAGCGGGAACTGAGTGGGAGCTGAGTGGGAAAACAAAAGGAGCCCTTCGCGTTGATCACAAACATCAAGCAAAAAAAAGCCCATGTTGGCAACATCATTGCCCTTGTGTGACCTTGATCTTTATTCAAGCAGGTATATTTATTAAGGTCATCCTATGGGCACTAAACCTGCCACGTTTAAAGATTTTAGGCGACAAGGGGTGAACGGCTAGAAGGGGGAGGGATGAAAGGTTAGAAGGGGAGGGAGGGGTGAACGGCTAGAAGGGGGAGGGATGAAAGGTTAGAAGGAGGAGCGAGGGATGAACGGCTAGGAGGGGGGGGGGCGAGGGGTGAACGGCTAGAAGGGGGAGCGAGGGATGAACGGCTAGGAGGGGGGGCGAGGGATGAACGGCTAGAAAAGGGGGGGTGAACGGCTGGAAGGGGGGGCGAGGGATGGGCGGCTAGAAGGGGGAGCGGGTGATGGACGGCTAGGGGGGGGGGGGAATGGACAGCTAGAAGGGGGGAGAGGGATGAACGTCTGGAATGGGGAGGGAGGAATCAACGGCTAGGAGGGGGATGGAAGGATGGACGACTAGAATGGGGGGCGAGGGATGAACGGCTAGAAGGGGAGGGAGGGGTGGACGGTTAGAAGGGGGGATGAAAGGCTAGAAGGGGGAGGGATGGGTGACCGGCTGGAAGTGTGGGGGGGGGGGCCTAGGGGTGAACGGCTAGAAGGGGAGGGGGGTGAACGGCTAGAAGGGGAGGGGGATGAACGGCTAGGGGGAGGGGATGGACGCCTTGGGGAGAGGGGGTGGACGGCTAGAAGGGGAGGGGGATGAACGGCTAGAAGGGGGGATGAACGGCTAGGGGGGTGGGCGGCTAGGGGGGAGGGGGTGAACGGCTAGGGGGTGGGGATGGACGGCTAGGGGGGGGGGATGGACGGCTAGAAGGGGAGGGGGTGAACGGCTAGAAGGGGAGGGGGTGAACGGCTAGAAGGGGAGGGGATGAACTGCTAGAGGGGGAGGGGATGAACGGCTTGAAGGGGGATGAACGGCTAGAAGGGGAGGGGATGAACGGCTAGAAGGGGGAGGGGATGAACGGCTAGAAGGGGGAGGGGATGAACGGCTAGAAGGGGGATGAACGGCTAGAAGGGGGGGTGAACGGCTAGAAGGGGAGGGGATGAACGGCTAGGGGGGAGGGGTGAACGGCTAGGGGGGGGGGGTGTGAACGGCTAGAGGGGGAGGGGTGAACGGCTGGAGGGGGGAGGGGATGAACGGCTAGAGGAGGATAGGGATGAACGGCTAGAAGGGGAGGGGGTGAACGGCTAGAAGGGGAGGGGGATGGACGGCTAGAAGGGGAGGAGATGAACGGTTAGGGTGGGGGGGGATGAACGATTAGGAAGGGAAGTGGGGGATGGGCGGCTAGAAGGGGGATGGATGAACGGCTAGGAGGAAGAGGGAGGGATGAACGACTAGAAGGGGAAGGGAGGGATTAACGGCTAGGAGGGGGATGGATGAACGGCTAGAAGGGGGAGCGAGGGATGAACGGCTAGAGGGGGGAGGGAGGGATGAACGGCTAGAAGAGTGGGGGGAGGGAGGGATTAAAGGCTAGAGGGCTTGGGGTGGAAGGTTCGACGGAGGGAGCACTGAAGGGAGGGATGAACGACTGGTGGGGGGGGGGGGTGAACGGCAACAAGGGTGGACGGAGAGACGAAGGGAGGGAGGGAGGGAGGGAGGGCTGTACGGGGGCGGTGGGGGGGATGAACGGCGGGGGTGGGGGGGGGGGGGTAAACGGCTAGAAGGGTGGACGGAGCGAGGGAGGGAGGAACGGCTAGAGGGAGGGAGGGCTAGAAGGGGGGAAGGAAGAAGAGAGGGATGAACGATGAGAATGCAAGGAAGAGTCGGATGACATTTTCAGATTCAGTCATTATAGGGGAGGAGACCCATGTATGAAACACTTAAGCAAAAACGTCTCCCGCGACCGTCCAAAGAAAGGTAGAATCAATCCGAAACCAGGGTTTGATAGAGATTATATTGGTGCATCTTAGGACAAAGCCAAATTTCAAACTCGAATCGATGCAGAAGCAGTTCCAGTTTGAAAAAAGTGACACATTGTTTCATATTAGGCACCATTTGCCTAATATGAAACACTAGGTCTCCTATTATGAAACAGAGTGAATATGTCCTTTTTACAAGTTTCACTTGCATTTTGTTGGAAAATTAAGGCATGAGAGATGGTTAGCATACATTATAGGTTCATCTAATATTATAAGTGAGTTAAATCTAATGAGTCATCCCCCACTGGTCCACTATTGGTCCATCCATCCATTATCCTGTGTATATACAATTGACAGATTTTATCATTTTGAATTTCTGAGAGACCATCAGAGCCACAGACTTCTAATTTGGCACAGTGATCATATTTGACAATAGCTTTGATTGTCACTTGCGCTGACCTCCATGAAAGGTCAAGGTTACAAGGTCAATAATGGGCGATTTTTTAAAGAAAATAGTTGTAATATTATTTTTAAACTTGCCAAAGAGAAAACCGATGATACAACTTTTGTCTGCAGCTCTACTAAGTTAACCTCTCATTAAGGTCAAAGGTCACGAGAAGTAAGAAGGCTTTTATTTTAGGTTGTTGTTATTACAGGTAGTTTGTATGTGAACTTTGCAATAAGACCCCAGTGGAAATGTTTTGCTAGGGGTTAAACTGTCTATGCATATTAAGTTTATTGGCTCCTTCCAAAGGTCAAAGGGCAGGCATGTCAGCAAGTGTGTTGAAAATGTTCTATGTATGGGGGAATAAAAGCTACTGTATTTAGTTTTTCTACCTCAGAATTAAAACTTGATACAAGCTGGCATTATCGACACAGAAAAGAAAAGGCGAGACTGCCAGTGCTAATATTTTTTTAAGTTTACAAAGTAAAGTAGGTAAAAGCACTGTCAGGGGAGAGAATTGTGCTGTATCGACCCATGATCATAGATCTAGTTTGATCGAAGCACCACCAAAAAAAAGATAGGAAAGAGGGGGTGCGCTAAGTAAGTGACTGGAAGCAATGCATATGAAAGCCCCCCCCCCCCCCCCCAAGGAGGGCGTATCACATATCCCATTGTTCCAGCCCCTTGGTGCATGGAAATTTAAATCTAGGTCCCCCCCCCCCAAGGGGGGGTGGGGGGCTGGAACAGTGGGATATGTGATACGCCCCCCTTCGTGGGGGTTTCCATATGCATTGCTTCCAGTCACTTACTTAGCGCAGGAGAAGTAGAGGCTGCAGTGAAGTCGCTGGGAAAAAAGGGAAGGCAGCAGGAGCAGACACATCACTGCAGAGCTAGTTCAAGAAGGAGGAGAAGACATGATAAGCGCCTTACTAACAATCTGCAATAAGGTCTGGCAGTCAGGGGATTGGCCCACACCATGGACCCAATCACTTATAATAACTCTCCCCAAAAAAGGCAACTTACATCAATGCCAGAATTATCGCACGATCAGTCTTATATGCCACCCAAGCAAAGTCATGTTAAAGATCCTACTGAACAGGCTGAAGCCACAGGCAGAGGAAATCATAGCTGTGGAACAGGCAGGCTTCAGACCAGGGCGCAGCACAACTGAGCAGATCCTTAACCTGAGAGTTCCATGTGAGGGGTACCTCCAGCACCAGCAAGACCTCTATCATGTCTTTGTGGATTTTGAGAAAGCGTTTGACAGGGTGTGGCATGCAGCCCTTTGGTCCACCATGAAGCAATACAACATCAATGCCAACCTGATCAAAGTCATAGCAAACCTTTATAACAAGGCCACTAGCGCAGTCTGCTTCAACGGCAAAATAGAAACTGGTTTATAATAATAATAATAAATACGGTATTTATAATGCGATTATCTTATAATAATTATAACTCTAAGCGCGCACTCACAACTCGCGCACGCATGCGCACGCTGTAGACAATGACTCACGTACCACAAAAACATTACGACAGTCAGCTTGAGGTGGGGAGTGTGGTGATATAGTGCTAGAACTGTTGAAAGATGTGAGTTTTGAGGGCGGACTGGAAGGAGGAGAGAGAGTGTTTCTGACGGAGAGATAGTGGGAGAGTGTTCCAGGTGGATGGACCGTAGACGGAGAAGGGGCGGGGGCCGAAAGTGCTGAGTTTGGTGCGGGGGATGTGGAGGGGGATAGGGTCGGAGGCGGAGCGGAGGGAGCGGGGAGGAGTGTAGGGGTGAAGTAAGTTGGAGAGATAGGTAGGAGCGTAGTTGTTCAGGGATTTGTAGCAGACAGACAGAATCTTGTATTGGATGCGTTGGGGGATGGGGAGCCAGTGATGGGGAGTTTGAGCAGGGGAGTGATGTGGTCGGATTTTTTCTTTTTGAGGACGAGGCGGGCAGCATTGTTCTGGACACGCTGGAGAGTGAAAGTGGTGGAGTGAGGAAGGCCGGAAAAGAGAGAATTGCAATAGTCGATGCGAGATAAGATAAGAGAGACAGCAAGTTTGGTGGCAGCTTCGGTGGTGAGGTATTTTCTGATCTGACTGATGCGACGGAGGTGGAAGTAGCATGCCTGGGCCGTGGCGGATACGAAGCTGGTCATAGAAAGAGAGGAATCGAGGATAACACCGAGGTTTTTGGCCGAGTCAGAGAGGGAGATGGGGGTGCTGTCGAGTAGAAGGTGGAGAGAGGGATGGAGCTGGGAAAGTTTCTGGCGAGTGCCTACCAGCATGGTTTCCGTTTTGTCGTTCTGTATAAGCTTGTTTGCTGTCATCCAGTTTTTCACGTCTTCGTAGCAGTCAGCCGTGCGAATCAGTAGTGACTGAGTGTTGTCGAGTTTGTCTTTGTCTAGTAGTTGTGAGTCGTCAGCGTAGAGGTGGTGATGTATGTGATGAGACTGGATGATGATGGACAGGGTAGAGGTTTAGGACTACAGCCGGAGTCAGACAAGGCTGCTTGCTCTCAGCTACTCTTTTCAACATCTTCCTGGAAAGAATCATGACAGACGCTCTGAAAGATCATGAAGGAACTGTCAGTATTGGAGGCAGAACAATCACGAACTTGCGCTTTGCGGACGACATTGATGGCCTTGCAGGAACAGAGAAGTAGCTAGCTCAGCTGGTGGAAAAACTGGACAGTACAGCCATTGCGTATGGGATGGAAATCGGTGCAGAGAAGACCAAACTGATGACAAATAACACCAGTTGCATTGGCACTGACGTCATGATTGGAAGCCAAAAACTAGAAACAGTTAATAAATTCAAATACTTAGGAGTCATTGTGACAGATGAGGGATCAAAACCAGAAATACTGTCCAGGATTGCGCAGACAACAACAGCACTGACAAGATTGAAGACCATTTGGAAGGACAGAAACATCACGCTCTGCTCCAAGATCAGACTCATCTCAGTGTTCTTGTATGCCTGCGAGTCATGGACCCTCACAGCAGACCTTGAAAAGAGGATACAAGCCACTGAAATGAGATGTTTTTGAAGGCTGCTTGGCATTTCATACAGAAATCACATCACAAACGAGGAAGTGGGAAGCAGAATCAGGCAAGCCATCGGGCCCTATGAAGACTTATTAGCCATTGTGAGAAAACGCAAACAAGGCACTGTGCAAGGAGGACGAAGGAGAGGAAGACAGAGGAAAAGATGGGAGGACAATATCTCAGAGTGGACAGGACTGAGGCTGGGTGATACGCTAAGAATGGCAGAGAACAGAGAGGAATGGAGGGAACTGGTTGCCAAGTCATCAATGGTGCCCCAACGGTCGGCAAGACTACGGGATATAGATAGATAGAAAGATGTTTCAGTTGCACTCGAAAGGGTACAGAGACGAGCAACAAAGCTGGTCAAAGAATGTAGAAATATGCCTTATTTAGACAGACTCAAATACTTTGGACTACACTCCTTACGTGGACGTATAATACGTGGAGACTTAATCCAAGTTTTTAAAATTTATAATGGCATCGACGACCTAAATTGGAACGACTTATTTGCAGCACCATTTTGTGACAGAGCCCGAAACTCTGAAGGGAAAATCTTTGTACAGCACTGCAACACTAACCTGCGGTGTTTTGTTTTTTCTAACAGAGTTGCCATTGTTTGGAATGAGTTAACAGTTTCATTAAAAAAAAAAGCACCTAACATAAATTCTTTTAAAAACCTGCTGAACGAATTAGCAAAATTTAAAGAGATTTTCTATTCCTATGATGAATGATTTATAGGAAAATTTGCATGCATAGCAGACCCATAAAGTATTAAAGAAAGAAAGGACATTTGCAAAAGCCTCACGGCCCATTTTGTCCTCACAATACTACTACTAGATCTATTATCATTGGTCGATACAGCACAATTCTCTCCCCTGACAGTGCTTTTACCTACTTTTCTTTGTAAACTTCCTAAAATATTAGCACTGTCAGTCTCCCCTTTTCTTTTTATTTATTACGACAATATCGACTGCAACCCCTTCCCCCCTTTTAGTAGTTTTTTTTCCCTTAGGGTGCATGGAAATTTAGCTCTATGTGGAGGCATGGAATGTATGCCCCTGCAGACACCACAGTAAAATGTTTCCATATGCATTGCTTCCAGTCACTTACTTAGCGCACCCCCTCTTTGCTATCGTTGTCTTTTTTTTTTAATGTGTGTGCTTTGATCAAACTAGATCTATTATCATTAGTCGATACAGCACAATTCTCTCCCCTGACAGTGCTTTTACCTATTTTACTTTGTAAACTTCCCAAAATTATCGACACAGGTTTATGTACATATTTAAAAAGCAAATTCAGGGGGAGAGGGGTGTTCCAAGGTGCACGGCTCCCAGGATATTTTTAATGTGTAATTTTCCATTTTGGGGAGTTTGAATCCCCCCCCCCCCCCCCACACACACACACACACACACGCACACACACACACACACACACACACACACACACACACACACACACACACACACACACACACACACACACACACACACACACACTCCAGCGCCTCTTCTTGGAAATTGTAAACGGTCCGTCGTGTGATTTTTCGCCCATTGGTGAAAAGGTCTCCAGACCACTCTCCCCCTTCTCGCGACCTCCCACCTGCACTAACACCAGCACCACCCGCCCCTCCTTTTGATAGCCAACAAGTGGCGCATTGTAGGTCCTCACCCTCTTCGCAAAGTGACATGATCATGGTGTGGGATACTCTGTATTGAGAAAAAGTATCAACATCTGAAATTTGGATCAAACTGGCTGGATGGTTTCCGATATATACGCTAGACAAACACTGCTCCTTATAGGAAACACTGTTCTAATTATGAAACACGTGTCATAATTATTAGGTGCTCTTCGTGTTTCATAATAGGAACAAGATACCTCTCCAGGAAAATGCGTGCCTCCAAAACAACAAAAAGAGAACCAAAATGATTGCTGCTGGCTGGTTATCTGATGTCCGAAGATTGCTCTTCATGACAAGCTATTTTTTTTTAAAAAATCACAAAACTGAATGCTGATGTAGGTGTTTCAAAATGCCAAAAAAAATTAGATGTAGAAGGGTCAAAAATCACATTTTCTCGGCGTGTTTTCGTTTTCATCACACCTGACATTCTTGTACCGGAAATAAGGCTGACTCAAGTAGCTCTATATTACTGCACAGGCGGAATTTGGAAAAGTTATTCCGTTTCGCCGGGAGCAGGGTGTTTCATAATAGGCACTGTTTCATAATAAGGGCTCCTCCCCTCGGGCTTGTGAGTGGGTAGGTGGACGGAGAAGGAGGGGGAGGGGGTGGGGGGGCAGGACAAACGGGGGAAAAGCGGCGTTGTACAATAAGCTCCCTTTTCAGAAAGGGGGGGGGGGGAAGGAGCGGGCTGCATAGTACTCTCCCTTCTCAGATAGGGAAAAGCGGGGCTGTGCAGTACGTTGTCTTTTCAGAAGGGAAAGAGGGGCTGCGCAGTACGCTGTCTTTTCAGAAGGGAAAGAGGGGCTGCGCAGTACGCTGTCTTTTCAGAAGGGAAAGAGGGGCTGCGCAGTACGCTGTCTTTTCAGAAGGGAAAGAGGGGCTGTGCAGTACGCTGTCTTTTCAGAAGGGAAAGAGGGGCTGCGCAGTACGCTGTCTTTTCAGAAGGGAAAGAGGGGCTGTGCAGTACGCTGTCTTTTCAGAAGGGAAAGAGGGGCTGCGCAGTACGCTGTCTTTTCAGAAGGGAAAGAGGGGCTGCGCAGTACGCTGTCTTTTCAGAAGGGAAAGAGGGGCTGCGCAGTACGCTGTCTTTTCAGAAGGGAAAGAGGGGCTGCGCAGTACGCTGTCTTTTCAGAAGGGAAAGAGGGGCTGCGCAGTACGTTGTCTTTTCAGAAGGGAAAGAGGGGCTGCGCAGTACGCTGTCTTTTCAGAGGGGAAAGAGGGGCTGTGCAGTACGGGATACAAGCGGGACTAAGCAAAGTGGTGCTTTCATTATTTCATTGCCCGCATTTTCTGTTTTCAGTACTAATGCCGTTATATCTACCACCAAGAAGGGGTGAGAATGCTTACTGTTAGACTCGTTTAGTAATACTTACTGTTAGACTCGCTTAGTAATGCTTACTGTTAGACTCGCTTAGTAATGCTTACTGTTAGACTCGCTTAGTAATGCTTACTGTTAGACTCGCTTAGTAATGCTTACTGTTAGACTCGCTTAGTAATGTTTACTGTTAGACTCGCTTTGTAATGTTCACTGTTAGACTCGCTTAGTAATGCTTACTGTTAGACTCGCTTTGTAATGCTCACTGTTAGACTCGCTTAGTAATGCTTACTGTTAGACTCGCTTAGTAATGCTTACTGTTAGACTCGCTTAGTAATGCTTACTGTTTTAGTAATGCTTACTGTTAGACTCGTTTAGTAATGCTTACTGTTAGACTCGCTTTGTAATGCTGAAGTGGTCATTATAGTATACTTTTTCGGACACTGTACCTCGTGTACAGTGTCCAGTGTTCAATTGTACACCGTGTACACTGTCCCATGTTAAACTGTCCAAAACTTTTTAAGTCTCGCTTCCCACAAGAATTACGCTCAACGTAAAGGAAAGCGGCCGGTTCAAGTTCCGGTTGTCCACTTTGACGATTGATTGTACGCATAAAACTGATATAAAGAAACACAATGAACTTCACATGAAAATTATCTGTACAGAGGGTTGCATCCAGCCTATACTTTACAGAGAGTTGTTACATCCAGCCTATTCTGTACTGAGGGTTGTTGCATCCAGCCTATACTGTACAGAGGGTTGTTACATCCAGCCTATACTGTACAGAGGGTTGTTACATCCAGCCTATACTATACAGAGGGTTGTTACATCCAGCCTATACTGTACAGAGGGTTGTTACATCCAGCCTATACTGTACAGAGGGTTGTTACATCCAGCGTATACTGTACACAGGGTTGTTGTATCCGGCCTATACTGTACAGAGGGTTGTTGCATCCAGCCTATGCTGTACAGAGGGTTGTTACATCCAGCTTATTGTGTACAGAGGGTTGTTACATCCAGCCTATACTGTACAGAGGGTTGTTACATCCAGCCTATACTGTACACAAGGTTGTTGTATCCAGCCTATACTGTACAGAGGGTTGTTGCATCCAGCCTATACTGTACAGAGGGTTGTTACATCCAGCCTATACTGTATAGTTTGTTGTTGCATCCAGCCTAAGGTCAAGGTCAGAATGGGTCAACAAATAGGTTTAAGAAACTTTTACAAAAATTGTCCTTTATCGAATACTTTGTTCATCTTCAAAGTCAAACTCGGTATTCAGACACCTGATAACAGGACTTTCCTGTGTATACAAAACTGGGCGATGCTGCTCAAAGGTCAAACGGTCACAAGAGGTCAGGGAATGCGTAAAGGAACGCCTATTGTTTTCATATTGATTTTTTCTATTGGAACTTTGCAAGCATTTCAATTAAAATTGACAGAAAGTTGAGAAGATCTTCCAAGGCATGCTAATTTGGCTGACCTCTCGAAAAGGTCATAGGTGAAAGGGACAAACGCGTGGTAAATGCATGTATGTAGACCAGACGTGTGATTGGGGCGGTCCGTGGCGCAGTGGTTAAGGCGCCTGTCACCAATGCTAAAGGTGCGAGGTTCGATTCCGGGTTCCGGCGTCGGATTTTTCTCCTCTAGTAAGTGTCATCGTTAATTCGGGCGGACCGTCGGGGGTTCTTTCTCCGGGTACTCCGGCTCTTCCTCCCCCTCCACTTTGGTGTCAGTTTCAGCCAACTTAATAAAATTTCAAATACAAAACGATTTCCAAATACCGTCACTCAGTAGCTCGCTTGAGCTTGCCCTTAGCACCGCGTGAATGTTCTGTGTTTACGTACAGTGTGTGAGTGAATGCGCGTGATTCACGTGAGCGTGCTTGTTGGGTTCAGTTCGCGGCTACATTCTGCGCATTGAGTTATATTATAAATATGAGAAATGCGCCATATAAATACCATGTAAAAAAATAATGATTGTGTTGTTACTATTGCTATTTGACATTGAAACGCCTCATATTAGTAACCTGTCAGAAGATCAAGGTATATAAGGTCAAGGTCACAACGGATCCGATAGATGATGCGAACGAGACCTGCATGTGAGTGATGAGCGCTGTGTGTGGTTCTTGCTGTGTGTGAGTGATGAGCGCTGTGTGTGGTTCTTGCTGTGTGTGAGTGATGAGCGCTGTGTGTGGTTCTTGCTGTTTGTGAGTGATGAGCGCTGTGTGTGGTTCTTGCTGTGTGTGAGTGATGAGCGCTGTGTGTGGTTCTTGCTGTGTGTGTGATGAGCGCTGTGTGTGGTTCTTGCTGTGTGTGAGTGATGAGCGCTGTGTGTGGTTCTTGCTGTGTGTGAGTGATGAGCGCTGTGTGTGGTTCTTGCTGTGTGTGAGTGATGAGCGCTGTGTGTGGTTCTTGCTGTGTGTGAGTGATGAGCGCTGTGTGTGGTTCTTGCTGTGTGTGAGTGATGAGCGCTGTGTGTGGTTCTTGCTGTGTGTGAGTGATGAGCGCTGTGTGTGGTTCTTGCTGTGTGTGAGTGATGAGCGCTGTGTGTGGTTCTTGCTGTGTGTGAGTGATGAGCGCTGTGTGTGGTTCTTGCTGTTTGTGAGTGATGAGCGCTGTGTGTGGTTCTTGCTGTTTGTGAGTGATGAGCGCTGTGTGTGGTTCTTGCTGTTTGTGAGTGATGAGCGCTGTGTGTGGTTCTTGCTGTTTGTGAGTGATGAGCGCTGTGTGTGGTTCTTGCTGTGTGTGAGTGATGAGCGCTGTGTGTGGTTCTTGCTGTTTGTGAGTGATGAGCGCTGTGTGTGGTTCTTGCTGTTTGTGAGTGATGAGCGCTGTGTGTGGTTCTTGCTGTTTGTGAGTGATGAGCGCTGTGTGTGGTTCTTGCTGTTTGTGAGTGATGAGCGCTGTGTGTGGTTCTTGCTGTGTGTGAGTGATGAGCGCTGTGTGTGGTTCTTGCTGTTTGTGAGTGATGAGCGCTGTGTGTGGTTCTTGCTGTGTGTGAGTGATGAGCGCTGTGTGTGGTTCTTGCTGTTTGTGAGTGATGAGCGCTGTGTGTGGTTCTTGCTGTTTGTGAGTGATGAGCGCTGTGTGTGGTTCTTGCTGTTTGTGAGTGATGAGCGCTGTGTGTGGTTCTTGCTGTGTGCAGTGCCTAGCCCTGCATGTTAGTGATGAGCGCTGTGTGTGGTTCTTGCTGTGTGCAGTGCCTAGCCCTGCATGTTAGTGATGAGCGCTGTGTGTGGTTCTTGCTGTGTGCAGTGCCTAGCCCTGCATGTTAGTGATGAGCGCTGTGTGTGGTTCTTGCTGTGTGCAGTGCCTAGCCCTGCATGTTAGTGATGAGCGCTGTGTGTGGTTCTTGCTGTGTGCAGTGCCTAGCCCTGCATGTTAGTGATGAGCGCTGTGTGTGGTTCTTGCTGTGTGCAGTGCCTAGCCCTGCATGTTAGTGATGAGCGCTGTGTGTGGTTCTTGCTGTGTGCAGTGCCTAGCCCTGCATGTGAGTGATGAGCGCTGTGTGTGGTTCTTGCTGTGTGCAGTGCCTAGCCCTGCATGTTAGTGATGAGCGCTGTGTGTGGTTCTTGCTGTGTGCAGTGCCTAGCCCTGCATGTTAGTGATGAGCGCTGTGTGTGGTTCTTGCTGTTTGTGAGTGATGAGCGCTGTGTGTGGTTCTTGCTGTTTGTGAGTGATGAGCGCTGTGTGTGGTTCTTGCTGTTTGTGAGTGATGAGCGCTGTGTGTGGTTCTTGCTGTTTGTGAGTGATGAGCGCTGTGTGTGGTTCTTGCTGTGTGCAGTGCCTAGCCCTGAAGCCGGAGCCCCGGTGGGGACCCATTGTAAGTGACGCTCACTCACTGACGGGATCGTTGTGTGCAGCTCTTGGTTGGTTGGTTGTACATAGCTTAACGTCCCGACAGCAACAAGACTTTCTCAGAACGTGCCTGCACTGCTTGTGAAAAAACACCTGGACAGAATATTGAATGTATGTCGCCCGCCGGTCTAATACGCTAAATAAAGCTAAGACCATTTAGCAACACACATCCAATATCAAGAGCTACAGGCAGTGCAGACAGTAAGGAGAGTTTAAAATAGGAAAATACAGGTGAATGGAACAAGGGTACAGAAACACATGCCCCAGAATAGAGGGGAAAACCCACCCTGTGGGGCTGACCAGGGTGACCCTGGGAACTAAAAAGTAGTTAACCCCACCCATGTCTCCTTGTGGGGGTGCAGATCTTGGATTTTGCATCTTACTGTGTTTTATGTCAAAAGGTGCAGAGTCATAGACTGGAGCAGCACAAGCTGCGTCTTGGTGTCTGTCTCTGTCTTTATGACCGGCGCCTCGCTTCAGTTGTCACTCTGTGTGTGTGTGTGTGTGTGTGTGTGTGTGTGTGTGTGTGTGTGTGTGTGTGTGTGTGTGTGTGTGTGTGTGTGCGTGTGTTTATTTGTGTTTCGCACAGCCATTAACCCACTACAGCAGGAGATGGATCGACCATGATAATTCAAGGGCAGTACCAGATTAGCTTGGCGCCTGTCGGCACCAGCCCAGAATACTTGTCCTCTTTGCTGCACGTGTATACACCCTCTCGTGAGCTCCGCTCCTCTTCTGATAAACGCAAGTTGTGTGTATCTTCTGTCCAAATTAAAACATTTGGTCAGCGCACTTTTGTTTAACAAGCCCCAGTGTTATGGAATACACTTCCTCTTGAGGTCAGAAACAATGAGTCTGTCTCTGACTTCAGGAGGTCGTTGAAAACTCACCTCTTCAAGCTTTACTTTGAATAATTGCCAGTATTTGATGCCTTAGGTGTAGTTCTGCAATCCTCCTTGTTTAGATTGAATGTTAATTAGAACATAAATTATTATGTATTTTAGTTCATTGTAAAAGTGGTGTGTTCGTTTAATGTGTTTTGTTATGTGCATATGTCATTGTATTTTTATTTTTGTGTACAGATTGTAAAGCGCTTAGAGCTTTTGATTAAGATTAAGCGCTATATAAATGCTCATTATTATTATTATTAATTATCATAGTCGATACATCTCCTGCAACTGGTGTATAGTCATTAGATGACGCCTCCAAAATTTGGGAAATACGGGCGCCGGGCTGATTGGGTTAACTCATTCAGGTGCAACCTCCTAGCTGCAAGAGATATACATCCTAATGAACGCCCGGGGTTGACATACACCCTAATAAACGCCCGGGGTTGACATACACCCTAATAAACGCCCGGGGTTGACATACACCCTAATAAACGCCCGGGGTTGACATACACCCTAATAAACGCCCGGGGTTGACATACACCCTAATAAACGCCCGGGGTTGACATACACCCTAATGAACGCCCGGGGTTGACATACATCCTAATAAACGCCCGGGGTTGACATACACTCTAATAAACGCCCGGGGTTGACATACACCCTAATAAACGCCCGGGGTTGACATACACCCTAATAAACGCCCGGGGTTGACATACACCCTAATAAACGCCGGGTTGACATACACTCTAATAAACGCCCGGGGTTGACATACACCCTAATAAACGCCCGGGTTGACATACACCTAATAAACGCCCGGGGTTGACATACACCCTAATAAACGCCCGGGGTTGACATACACCCTAATGAACGCCTGGGGTTGACATACATCCTAATAAACGCCCGGGGTTGACATACACCCTGATAAACGCCCGGGGTTGACATACACCCTAATGAACGCCCGGGGTTGACATACACCCTAATGAACGCCCGGGGTTGACATACACCCTAATGAAACGCTCGAGGTTGACATACACCCTAATGAACACCCGGGGTTGATACACCCTAATGAAACGCTCGAGGTTGACATATACCCTAATAAACGCTCGAGGTTGACATACACCCAAATGAACGCCCGGCGTTGACATACAACCTAATGAACGCCCGGGGTTGATACACCCTAATGAAACGCTCGAGGTTGACATACACCCTAATGAACGCCCGGCGTTGACATACACCCTAATGAACGCCCGGCGTTGACATACACCCTAATGAACGCCCGGCGTTGACATACACCCTAATGAACGCCCGGGGTTGACATACACCCTAATGAACGCCCGGGGCTGACATACACCCTAATGAACGCCCGGGGTTGACATACACCCTAATGAACGCCCGGTCGTTGACATACAATCTAATAAACGCCCAGGGTTGATATACACCCTAATGAACGCCCGGGGTTGACATACACCCTAATGAACGCCCGGGGTTGACATACACCCTAATGAACGCCCGGCGTTGACATACACCCTAATGAACGCCCGGCGTTGACATACAATCTAATAAACGCCCAGGGTTGACATACACCCTAATGAACGCCCGGCGTTGACATACACCCTAATGAACGCCTGGGGTTGACATACACCCTAATGAACGCCCGGGGTTGACATACACCCTAATGAACGCCCGGGGTTGACATACACCCTAATGAACGCCCGGGGCTGACATACACCCTAATGAACGCCCGGGGTTGACATACACCCTAATGAACGCCCGGGGTTGACATACACCCTAATGAACGCCCGGGGTTGACATACACCCTAATGAACGCCCGGGGCTGACATACACCCTAATGAACGCCCGGGGTTGACATACACCCTAATGAACGCCCGGCGTTGACATACAATCTAATAAACGCCCAGGGTTGATATACACCCTAATGAACGCCCGGGGTTGACATACACCCTAATGAACGCCCGGGGTTGACATACACCCTAATGAACGCCCGGGGTTGACATACACCCTAATGAACGCCCGGCGTTGACATACACCCTAATGAACGCCCGGCGTTGACATACAATCTAATGAACGCCCAGGGTTGACATACACCCTAATGAACGCCCGGCGTTGACATACACCCTAATGAACGCCTGGGGTTGACATACACCCTAATGAACGCCCGGGGTTGACATACACCCTAATGAACGCCCGGGGTTGACATACACCCTAATGAACGCCCGGGGTTGACATACACCCTAATGAACGCCCGGGGTTGACATACACCCTAATGAACGCCCGGGGTTGACATACACCCTAATGAACGCCCGGGGTTGACATACACCCTAATGAACGCCCGGGGTTGACATACACCCTAATGAACGCCCGGGGTTGACATACACCCTAATGAACGCCCGGGGTTGACATACACCCTAATGAACGCCCGGGGTTGACATACACCCTAATGAACGCCCGGGGTTGACATACACCCTAATGAACGCCCGGGGTTGACATACACCCTAATGAATGCCCGGGGTTGACATACACCCTAATGAACGCCCGGGGTTGACATACACCCTAATGAACGCCCGGGGTTGACATACACCCTAATGAACGCCCGGGGTTGACATACACCCTAATGAACGCCCGGGGTTGACATACACCCTAATGAACGCCCGGGGTTGCGGGGGCTCATGAGGATTTATGTGTCTTGCTAGCCGTGCGCTGTTTATGCTTATATGTGGTCCCATTCACATCTGTGTCTGCACGCCAATGTCGGGCAGCTTGTATTCAATGTCGGGCAGCTTGTATTGCCATCACTGATCTCTGATTCTATGGTTGTGGGCCGGACAGCTGTACACCCTAAGGTGCAAAATCAAAGATCAGCAGACCGCCACTCCCTTCTTTGTTTCTTCACGACCTTTCTAATCGTGTTTCTTTCTTGGCTGTGTTATGTCTCGGGGATATGATGGGCGACTCATCTACCACAGGCACTCGGTGATATCAAGGGCGCCCCATCTACCACTGGTACGTGGTGAGTAGTGAGTGATATCAAGGGCGCCCCATCTACCACTGGTACGTGGTGATATGATGGACGCCACATCTACCTCTGGAGCGTGGTGAGTGTTATCATGGGCGACCCATCTACCTCTGGTGCGTGGTTTAGTGGTATCATGGACGACCCATCTACCACTGGTGCGTCGTGAGTGGTATCATGGGCGACCCATCTACCACTGGAGCGTCGTGAGTGGTATCATGGGCGACCCATCTACCACTGGTGCGTCGTGAGCGGTATCATGGGCGACCCATCTACCATTGGTGCGTATTGAGTGGTATCATGGGCGACCCATCTATCACTGGTGCGTGATGAGTGGTATCATGGGCGACCCATCTATCACTGGTGCGTGGTTTAGTGGTATCATGGGCGACCCATCTACCTCTGGTGCGTCGTGAGCGGTATCATGGGCTACCCGTCTACCACTGGTGCGCGTGCGTGATGAGTGGTATCAAGGGCGATCCATCTACCACTGGTGCGTGGTTTAGTGGTATCATGGACGACCCATTTACCACTGGTGTGTGGTGAGTGGTATCATTGGCGACCCATCTACCACTGGTGCATGGTGAGTGGTTTCATGGGCGACCCATCTACCACTGAAGCGTGGTGAGTGGTATCATGGGCGACGCTTCTACAACTGATAGGTGGTAAGTAGTAATTTATATAATAGGCGACCCATCAACCACTGGTGCGTTGTAAGTATCGAGGAATATCATGGGCGACCCATCTAGTACCAATGGGTGGTAAGTAGTGAGGGGTGTCAAGGACGACCCATCTAGCAGCGGCACGTGGTAAGTAGTGATGGATTTCACGGGCGAACCCTCTTGCACTGCAAGTAGTGAGCAAAATGTCTTCGTCCCGACCTCGGCTTCAGTCGCCGCACACCCAAGGGACATGGATTCAAAGTAGCGTTAGCAAGAGACACAGGTCGCACCGAGTCCCCGCAACTGCTCATTAATATCTATGGACCTTGCAGTTGCACCGCGCTCACCATTTCGTCAGTGAAAGGGTGAAGAGACACATGTGACTATGTATGAACATAAATAATATACGTCAATAATATACGTCAATAATATACGTCAATGACTTGGTATGACAAATTTAACCCTTTTGGGCCCAAGGTCCCATTTCTCAAATTGTGGAGGTGTACCAGCTGCAGGAGATGGAATGATCATGATAATTCAAGGGTGGTGCCAGATGAGCTTGGCGCCTTCAGGCCTTGAATTATCATGATCAATCCATCTCCTGCTGCGGGGCTGAAAGGGTTAACGTGAGGACTGAATGTGTGGGTGACAGTGAAAGGCATCAATCTCCTCATGTTCACGGAGTGGGGGCGCTGGGGGGACTGCAGCACGTGTGGACAACGCGGCGAGAGGCGCAGGGAAGGTGAGTTGTCTTTGTCTGGTTAGTTCGGGGTTTAAAGCTGAGGTGCAATGAGAAAAACCCGCCCAGCGCGTGTTTTAAAAAGACGACAGGACCCAGCTTGGGCCCTGCCCCGAAGTGGGTCAAATCGGTTCGTAACACAGTTGACGGAGTTGGCAACTGCGTATCCCGAGCTTGCAAAACTCTCGGAAAACGACAGACCACTTCCTGTTGCACGGAAATCATCGCGATTAGCAGATCGGACAACAGCAGACGATTCTTTGACACTTTGAAACTGACCGACAGCCACGGATTTTACGCGCTGGGGACTATGATGGCAGAATGCACGGCTGTACATGCTGTAAGTATGACTCCTGACACTTTGTAGTTGTGAACGAATTTTTTCAACACGTACCTCCAGTCCAATATAGGCTAATATAAATAAAGAAGCATTGTGATGTACAACCAATACAGTAAATTGAGAGAGAGAGAGAGAGAGAGAGAGAGAGAGAGAGAGAGAGAACAACAAACACAAAACGACAAATAACCCCTCCTTCCTCACCCTTCCGATATCAAATAAAGCTTCAGGCTGTACTGTGTAACTTACGGATAGCTCGGCCTGGTCCATATCCAGTGTGCGTCCAGGCAAGACACAAATGGCCTGCTCTGTCCGTCGGGTGGTCGAGTGTCGTCTGCTACTGTTGATGTCAGTAAAAATATCGCTGGTTTAGATCAGTGATCGCGGTGCGCACTCGCTGCAAACAGGAAGTGGCCTGTCTTTTTCACGGGAGTTTTGCCAGCACGACAAACGCAGTTGAAAACTCAGTCAACTGGGTTGCAAACCGGTTTGCCGAAGTTAGCCGAACGTTCACGAAGACAGGGCCCTCGCTGGGTCCTGCAAAGTGTTTTTAAAACACGTGCGGGGCGGAGTTTTGTGACTGTTTCTCAGCTTTAACGTCCGAAGTGATAGTACGGGGTCAGGAAAATCAGTTGCCTGTGAAGTACTACCTGAACACTGATCAATTCAGGCGCACTGCAGTTGTGCCACTTTGATTTTAAAAAAAGACCTTTTAACGGACAAGCTGTCGAACAAGCCCGTCTTTTTTTCCCCTGGATTGTGAGTCCAGCTACCGGGGCCGGGACGAGGACCCACGACTTGGCGATTCTGTTCGCTCTAATACTCCGACGCTTAACCGCCTGAACTATTTCGGACTCTTGTCTGGTGCACTTCACCACCTTATTATAGGCGTGCAAACAGAGGCCGTCTCTAACAGCGTAGGTCCCAGCCTGCAGGCCAGTGGGTACTGAGTTGGGGCCGACGTGGTTTGTATGCACTCCACCGCCTTGTTATAGGAGTGCAGGCTGGGTGAGCCGTATCTCTGTATGTTGCACCCCACCGCCTTGTTATAGGAGTGCAGGCTGGGTGAGCCGTATCTCTGTATGTTGCACCCCACCGCCTTGTTATAGGAGTGCAGGCTGGGTGAGCCGTATCTCTGTATGTTGCACCCCACCGCCTTGTTATAGGAGTGCAGGCTGGGTGAGCCGTATCTCTGTATGTTGCACCCCACCGCCTTGTTATAGGAGTGCAGGCTGGGTGAGCCGTATCTCTGTATGTTACACCCCACTGCCATGTCATAGGAGTGCAGGCTGGGGTGAGCTTTACCTCTGTATGTTGCACCCCACCGCCTTGTTATAGGCTTGCAGGCTGGGGTGAGCCGTATCTCTGTATGTTGCACCCCACTGCCTTGTTATAGGCTTGCAGGCTGGGGTGAGCCGTATCTCTGTATGTTGCACCCCACTGCCTTGTTATAGGAGTGCAGACTGGGGTGAGCCGTATCTCTGTATGTTGCACCCCACTGCCTTGTTATAGGCTTGCAGGCTGGGGTGAGCCGTATCTCTGTATGTTGCACCCCACTGCCTTGTTATAGGCTTGCAGGCTGGGGTGAGCCGTATCTCTGTACGTTGCACCCCACCGCCATGTTATAGGCTTGCAGGCTGGGGTGAGCCGTATCTCTGTACATTGCACCCCACCGCCATGTCATAGGCTTGCAGGCTGGGGTGAGCCGTATCTCTGTACGTTGCACCCCACCGCCATGTTATAGGCTTGCAGGCTGGGGTGAGTCGTATCTCTGTACGTTGCACCCCACCGCCATGTTATAGGTGTGCAGACAGAGGCCGTAACAATGCAGACGCTGTCATGTTGCTGTGATTTTTTCCACTAAAGAATCAACGTTTTACTCCCATTTAAAATCGTTTGAGATGTGGGTGTCGAGAAACTTAAAACAATCAACAATGTCAACATGGCTACCATGATTAGTGAGGGGAACAATGTCACTTTTGATTTTCCTGAAATCCATGACTATTTCTTTGGTTTTAGGCACATTCAGTCAAGGTTGTTGTCAGAACACCAGCCAACAAGTGCATCTACCCTCTCTCTGTATGCTGTTTCATTGTTGTTTATATAAAATGAAACCTTCAACAGTGGTGTCGTCAGCAACTGTAACTGTAAGGGAGTTATCATCCGTTGATGTACAATCATGGGTAAAACGAGAATATAACATAGGGGACAGAACACAACCTTGGGGTGCACCCGTGATCAGTGTGACAGGCTTAGAAAAGCGACTACATGAGCCAGATGAGTGGTTACATCCACCTGACTGCCGACTCCCTGGGTCTGAATGCTGACTGCACGGACCAACTCTGACTACCTGAGGTCTACCTGACGGAAAATCGTTGATCCACTGACATAGTGAACTGTCAAAACCTAGATGGATCAGTTTCTTATAGAGCTTGGGTGGCACAATAATATTGAATGCGGAGCTGTAGTCCCCAAATAATACCCTAACATACGTGTTGGCCTTCTCAAGATGTTCCAGTGCACGATGCAGACCCAGGGATACAGCGTCCTATGCCTGTGTATGATTCCGGCAGGATCTGTGCCTGTATGTTTCCGGCAGGATCTGTGTCTGTATGATTCCGGCAGGATCTGTGTCTGTATGATTCCGGCAGGATCTGTGTCTGTATGATTCTGGCAGGATCTGTGTCTATATGATTACGGCAGGATTTGTGTCTATATGATTACGACAGGATCTGTGTCTGTATGATTCCGGCAGGATCTGTGTGTGTATGATTCCGGCAGGATCTGTGTCTGTATGATTCCGGCAGGATCTGTATCTGTATGATTCCGGCAGGATCTGTGTCTGTATGATTCCGGCAGGATCTGTATCTGTATGATTCCGGCAGGATCTGTGTCTGTATGATTCCGGCAGGATCTGTGTCTGTATGATTCCGGCAGGATCTGTGTCTGTATTGCTCCTGCAGGAATCACCTCAACAAAAAGCGCTGCCGACAGCCAACAAAAAGCGCTGCCGACAGCCAACAAGAAGCGCTGCCGACAGCCAACAAAAAGCGCTGCCGACAGCCAACAAAAAGCGCTGCCGACAGCCAACAAAAAGCGCTGCCGACAGCCAACAAAAAGCGCTGCCTACAGCCAACAAAAAGCGCTGCCGACAGCCAACAAGAAGCGCTGCCGACAGCCAACAAAAAGCGCTGCCGACAGCCAACAAAAAGCGCTGCCGACAGCCAACATAAAGCGCTGCCGACAGCCCAAGTGTTTAAACTAAAACGATGTCTCTGATCTGTGATCTGATTCCGGCAGGATCTGTGTCTGTATTGCTCCTGCAGGAATCACCTCAACAAAAAGCGCTGCCGACAGCCAACAAAAAGCGCTGCCGACAGCCAACAAAAAGCGCTGCCGACAGCCAACAAGAAGCGCTGCCGACAGCCAACAAAAAGCGCTGCCGACAGCCAACAAAAAGCGCTGCCGACAGCCCAAGTGTTTAAACTGAAACGATGTCTCTGATCCCCAGGTCGATGTCTCTGATCCCCAGGTCGATGTCTCTGATCCCCAGGTCGATGTCTCTGATCCCCAGGTCGATGTCTCTGATCCCCAGGTCGATGTCTCTGATCCCCAGGTCGATGTCTTTGATCCCCAGGTCGATGCATGCTGAAAAAACTAGATATGGAGAAGAGAATGTACTCGTGGTACGTGGACGCTGTGCTGGGCTCCCAGACTAAGGGCGTCCCCTGCCGGTCCGAGGTTTTTCGTTACGCAACCCCCCAGACAGCGACGCATCTCGTGTGCTGCTACCAGGTCCGACCTGATGAGTTCGTCCAGGAAACGTGTGATCCACCTTGCATAGGAGGTGAGGCTGAAGGGTGCGGCCTGCCAACAGTGAGAAGGGACGAGGGGTGGGAGGTGGGGGTGGGGATGGAGAGGAAGGGACAGGCCAAGTGGTTTGGCGGGGAGGGCGGGAGAGAGGGGTGTGGGGAGGGGGGGGGGGGCGGGGGGTAGCTGAGATAGTAGCGTTTGTGCCTGCGTGCATGTCTCAGTGTGGTGCTGTTTGCGTGTGTGTGTGTGTGTGTGTGTGTGTGTGTGTGTGTGTGTGTGTGTGTGTGTGTGTGTGTGTGTGTGTGTGTGTGTCAATTTGTGTGACGTAAAAATTGTTTTCAAGTGGTGTGTGTGGGGGGGGGGGGGGCGTGTCGTTCTTTGTCCCCCGAGTCACGCTATGTCAGTGTCCCACGGATGGGTGGACACGTCGCGTCCATTTCTCATGGGCCGGTTGCAGTGATGTTGAATGACAGTTCTTTCTCGCGTATTACAGTGGCACCGAGGTAACGAAATAAGCGAGTGCAGAGGCTGGCTACAGGAAATCCCAGAGTTGTGTCCCTGGCTGGCTACGAGTGTCCATATAGTATTCTACTGGCCCATGGAGCTCGTCAGGGGCACAAAACTCTGAGATTTCCTCCCCCTGTGGACGAGTCTGTTCTGATTGTATGTTGTCGTTCATTTTTCAGTTGGCTCCATGCTGTCGGCTTTTAAGAAGAGCGCAATCTCCCCCAGCGGACTTAGGAGGCTTTTCTTCAAGGAGAAAAAAGGTAAAATGCTAATGTGTCGGCAGACATTTCATTGAGTCCGAAATAGCTCAAGCGGTTAAACGTCGAAGTAAGAGAGCAAAGGGAATCGCCGGGTCGTGGGTTCAGTCACAGCAAAGCAAATCTGTCCCGCCTGTGTACAGTCACAGCAAAGCAAATCTGTCCCGTCTGTGTGTATTTTGCAGAAGAAAAGAAAATACTGCACGTGAATGAGACGGAGGGAAACACCGTGGAGCTGAAATGCCCAGGGTCAGTTTCACCTATCATTTGTAATTTACCTTAGATTGTGTTGTTGTTTTTATTTTTACCGCACGAATGCGTCCGACTGAGAGTTAGCGTTGTTTGTGTACGTGCCCGTCGTGTTTGTGTATGTGCCCGTTGTGTTTGTGTATGTGCCCGTCGTGTTTGTGTATGTGCCCGTCGTGTTTGTGTATCTGCCCGTCGTGTTTGTGTATGTGCCCGTCGTGTTTGTGTATGTGCCCGTCGTGTTTGTGTGTGTGCCCGTCGTGTTTGTGTGTGTGCCCGTCGTGTTTGTGTGTGTGCTCGTCGTGTTTGTGTGTGTGCCCGTCGTGTTTGTGTGTGTGCCCGTCGTGTTTGTGTACGTGCCCGTCGTGTTTGTGTACGTGCCCGTCGTGTTTGTGTACGTGCCCGTCGTGTTTGTGTACGTACCCGTCGTGTTTGTGTACGTGCCCGTCGTGTTTGTGTATGTGCCCGTCGTGTTTGTGTACGTACCCGTCGTGTTTGTGTACGTGCCCGTCGTGTTTGTGTATGTGCCCGTCGTGTTTGTGTACGTGCCCGTTGTGTTTGTGTACGTGCCCGTCGTGTTTGTGTACGTGCCCGTTGTGTTTGTGTACGTGCCCGTCGTGTTTGTGTACGTGCCCGTTGTGTTTGTGTACGTGCCCGTTGTGTTTGTGTATGTGCCCGTTGTGTTTGTGTACGTGCCCGTTGTGTTTGTGTACGTGCCCGTCGTGTTTGTGTACGTGCCCGTCGTGTTTGTGTACATGCCCGTCGTGTTTGTGTACGTGCCCGTTGTGTTTGTGTACGTGCCCGTTGTGTTTGTGTACGTGCCCGTTGTGTTTGTGTATGTGCCCGTTGTGTTCGTGTATGTGCCCGTTGTGTATGTGTATGTGCCCGTTGTGTTTGTGAGTCTGTGTGTGCGACCAGTGGGAAGTCATTGGGCAAACCTACCCGTACATTTGTTCGCCAACTCTGACGATCTAGAGTTCGCTATCTTGGGCGAACCAGGTTGGTTCTTAATTGGAAAATCTAAAGATACAGCGAATTAGTTCGAAGTAGTTCCTTTTCACATCATTCATCAGATTGGAGCCATGAATCTGGCATAAGGTCACGTGATCAGATTGGAGCCATGAATCTGGCATTAGTGTCCTATGGTAAAAGTGTCACGTGATCAGATTGGAGCCATGAATCTGGCATTAGTGTCCTATGGTAAATGTGTCACGTGATCAGATTGGAGCCATGAATCTGGCATTAGTGTCCTATGGTAAAAGTGTCACGTGATCAGATTGGAGCCATGAATCTGGCATTAGTGCCCTATGGTAAAAGTCACGTGATCAGATTGGAGCCATGAATCTGGCATTAGTGTCCTATGGTAAAAGTCATATGCAGGTTATTTCTGTGAAAATCGTAAAGTTTCAAATTGTTTTGATTTGTCTTGTGATAATCACGGTTATGAGTGCCACTATTTAAAACGTTGTCTTGTGTCAGATAATTAGGCCGCAGTTTACAGGCAACTGATCATCATTTTTTGACTTTGCACACCAGAGGTGCGCAGGAAAAAGAAATCAAACTAGCCTTAGGATTTAAGTCAGTCAATGCTCATTTCTACAAACAAAACAGACTTGTCTGAAAACATCATCCGTTGCCTCCAACTGGACATCTACAAGGGAGATCATACGACAGTAGAGTAAATGCTTTTAATGGTGGATGGTGATGATCTAGGAGCCTCAACTTATATTTGACACACTGTTCTGGGTCCTCGGCAGAGCCTTGGTGCCAGAACTTGTGTGTTAAAAGCATGCCTCGGCTCGTAAATCACCGGTGACCACTCATGGTTTAATATATACATACACCATCAGGCAATAAAAACGCGAATTTTTCAACGTAGTGTTTTTCTTCGTAAATGTGCTTTGTTCCCGGTTATTTTGGCGTCATTTGTTAGAGAAAGTAATGAAGAGTGTCCTATATCTCGAGTATATGGACTGTTTAGTCTTTAAAATCTCACACTGATGACGAATGACGTCATCAGTGACCCTACCTACCATCACGGGATATTGAAAGTAAAAAGTCTAAGAGGAGCGTCTGCAGAGCTGAGGACAGACATGAAAGCCAACCAAGCACAATGTCACTAGGGTCCGTGTGAATGAAAATCTGACCTGTTTGGTGTTGACCTACCTTTCGTTCGTCAAAAGCACATAAATAATCAACATGACTTAAAAACATGAAATGCAAACAGTTGTTTATTTTTAGGGTAGCAGCCATAGTTACCTGATGAAATGGATATGGGTGTGTTCTTTAACTCTGTGTCAATCGCTGGAGCATACAAATGGTTTTTAATTCACATAGAATCAAAAAATTAAAATATTCTTATGAACGAGATTTGCACCGTACCGGAAGTTCCGGTTCTCTAGTGAACTTTGTGAGTCAAAATTTGTTTAAGGCATTCACTAACATTATAAACAGTCCACACAACGTGTGTGTTAACAAACCTAACAGGAGACTTGCTTGTCAGAGTGTGTCCAGCTTTGCTTATTTTCACCGCTAATGAAACCTGTGTCCTCCAAGGTAGCCAAGGGCGATAACTCTTCAACCTTTTTAACGAAGATAGCTCAGACAGTACGCTCATCATCTGCAGTAAACAAAGAAAATGTTCTTGTTGTCTACCGTATTGAAATTACAGTAGACTTTAGGATGGGGCTGGTCGGAGCACGTTCCGTAGCATGCAAATGACGAACGTAGGCGGGCACACATCAGACGCTGACAGTGAAGTAACGATAAAAATTACGTCATGCCTAGTTACCCCAACCGCGGTGTTGAAAGTACATTTGGCGCGACGCGCGGTATGTGTATGTGTGTGTGTGTATGTGTGTGTATGTGTGTGTGTGTGTATGTGTGTGTGTGTGCGTGTGTTTCTGTGTGTGTGTGTGTGTGCGTGTATGTGTGTGTGTGCGTGTGTTTCTCTGTGTGTGTGTGTATGCGTGTGTTTCTCTGTGTGTTTCTCTGTGTGTGTGTGTGTGTGTGTGTGTGTGTGTGTGTGTGTGTGTGTGTGTGTGTGTGTGTGTGTGTGTGTGTGTGTGTGTGTGTGTGCAGACACGAGTATCTCCGGTGTTTCTGTACGTACAGGGCTGAAACGTTTATATAAAACGGTCTACCCACATCTGAGTCAGTAGTTTTCGTTCTATTTACTTGACATTTTGAATATAGTTAGCTTGAAGATAGACATTAGATGAGTACGTAATCCAGCTTTGTACCTCTTCAACATTTTCAATAATAATTAATTCATTTTTGCAAGTTTTGGATCCACTATATACTCTCATCAAACAGTCAACCCTGAAAGAGGCTGTATGGAACAAAACAGTCAGCCCTGGAAGAGGCTGCGTGCCTTTCGGATGAGTGACGTCAAAAATCAACTTCGTCATTGTGTACACGGCGTTGTGAGACTAGCGATGCTATGACGTCAAGCTTATAGTAACGTCATTTTGCTGCTTGTGCTATTCTTCAGAATTCCTGTCGCTACACGAACCCACAGAGCGTACTAATGGCAGGAAGCGCAGTGTGTCCGTCTTACTTTGTGTGTGCCGGCGTGTGTGTTGATTAGAGGATGGCTTAGAGAGGAGGGAAATGGATCAGAAGGATAAGCTTAAAAATATGAATAACTCTAATGTTCCTAAAAGAGAAACGCACATGAGCTGCAAACAATACGGTAGACTTTGGGATGAAATCCTCATCTTGTTTTGTTTTGATGGTGATTCTTTGTTTGCGATTATACTTATTGATACTTTTCTCGTTTTTATTGCCTCTGAGTATATTTCAGATGCTATATCAACCTCTGTAATTATATCAAGACACTTTGACACTTTTTCATTTGAGTAACCTTTGACTAGGGTCAAGGTCACAGAGGTTTACAAAATGTGTCTCGGTAATGCATGAGGGCTCTGCCGTTGTTTTATTGTTATTTTTTAAATTATATTTTTTAATTATAATTGTATTGTTCCATTGGGGAAAGCTGGTCTCCACCGTCCCCACACAGACGCGCCATCCGATGTGTAGACCGTGTGTGTGTGTGTGTGTGTGTGTGTGTGCGTGTGTGTATGTATGTGTGTGTGTGTGTGTGTGTGTGTGTGTGTGTGTGTGTGTGTGTGTGTGTGTGTGTGTGTGTGTGTGTGTGTGTGTGTGTGTGTTACGGCGCAACGTGACTTGCGTCCTCCGTGTTCGGCAGTCGTTCGTCGCCAGCGAAACATCACTAGTCTGTCTGGTCTGTCTAGTCTGTCGTCTGTCTGGTTCGTCTAGTCTGCCTGGTCTGTCAGTCTATTGTTGAGAACAGCGAGATTTTCACTGTAGTAACAACGAGCATCTCGCCTTCCTCAAAAGCATAGGTGAATGACGGCAGATGTCCGGTGATTTTGGCAGAACCAGACCCAGTGACAATGTGTTGTGGATGAACAACTCCGTCGTCCTTCCCGGCGACATGTTACACAACGCCACTGATGGACGCGCCACCGTGGACGTCAACGGCACCCTGCGCATCTCGCCAATCCTGCTACAGGACCTGGGCCTCTACTTGTGTGTGGTGGCCGGCAAGGACAGGGGACACGTCTTTCTTAACGGTTCCTCTCACTTTTTTTTCTTTCCTTTTTATTTTTTTATTTTTTTTTTATTATTTTTTTTTTTTGGTTGGCTCACGTGCCATAACAAAAGTGAGTCTATGTACTGGGCCAGTGGTCGTCTGCCAGTCGTCCGTTCGCCGTTGTTTGTCGTCCGTGGTAAACTTTAACGTTCGCATTTTCTCGCAAGCTATTCAAGCCACAGTCTTCAAACTTGGCCCAAGGATACTTTATGGCAAGACCTTTTTAAATATACCAATTTGAGTGACTTCCGTCAAAAGTCAAGGTCACAGGGGATCAGGGAATAGATAAAAAATACAAACAAAAAACACCAACAACGTATTTTGACCAAACAAATTTGTTTTGTTAAATATTATTCACAAATTCAAACCCAAACTTGGTGCCTGATGATAAGACCTTTCTATACATACTAATTTGGATGACCTCTCGGAATGGTCAATGGCCACAAGAGGTCGGCAACTGTGTGAAAAACGCCAGATTTGGCCAGAATCGTAGTTTTTATCAAAACTTTTCTCCCATGAAATTTCGCATAAAGGTAGCTGATGATAACACCTTTGTATGCATACTATACTAATGGTCAAAACTTAAGGGCCACTTTTATCGCAGACGCACCGACAACACCACACGAATAATGTAACAATACTTTGAGTCAGTACTTTGCTAATTTATTCAGTAACAATTTCATTTAAGTTTTGAGTAAATCAAGCAATTGTAACAACAGCAGTACGTTAGAATATTCACCCACCCCTCATTTGAAAAGTCACACAAGACTGGTCCAATCAGTAGCGAGTGTACCCACCGTTTGCAGCCAAGCATTCAATGCAGCGTTGACGCATGGAGTTCACCAGGGTTCGGAGAACATGTTGTGGGATCGCTTCCCACTCTTGATGCAGGAACTGAGTCAGCTGGGGGACGCCTTGAGGTGGGGGGTGGTTGCTGACCACACGTTGCCCCAGCACGTCCCAGAGGTGCTCGATGGGAGCCAGATCAGGTGAACGAGCTGGCCACTCCATCCTCATGATGCCCCGTTGCTCAAGGTACTCATCCACCACACGGGCACGATGAGGTCGAGCGTTGTCGTCCTGCAGAACAGCATTGTCGCCTATGGCTTGGAGAGCTGGCTGGATGAGGGGCAGGACAATCTCGTCCTGATGCCTCTGATGACGTGGATAGAAGTGCTGCCTTCCCTGCTGAAGCCTGCCCATGACTGAGACCCTTCCGTAGCGATCCACCTCTTGGACGCATCTATCCGTGAATCGCTCGCCCTGGCGTCTCCAGACCTCACCCTGCCGTCGTTGAAGGACACAGTGAACCGTGACTCATCAGCAAACAGAACCTGAGTTCACTGGAGTCTGTTCCACCTCACATGTTGACGACATAAGGCAACCCAGGCTCTGCGATGAGGGGAGTGAGGGGTATTCTCACTGCTGCTCTGCATGGAGCCAGGCGATGAGCTGGAGTGAGGGGTATTCTCACTGCTGCTCTGCATGGAGCCAGGCGATGAGCTGGAGTGAGGGGTATTCTCACTGCTGCTCTGCATGGAGCCAGGCGATGAGCTGGAGTGAGGGGTATTCTCACTGCTGCTCTGCATGGAGCCAGGCGATGAGCTGGAGTGAGGGGTATTCTCACTGCTGCTCTGCATGGAACCAGGCGATGAGCTGGAGTGAGGGGTATTCTCACTGCTGCTCTGCATGGAGCCAGGCGATGAGCTGGAGTGAGGGGTATTCTCACTGCTGCTCTGCATGGAGCCAGGCGATGAGCTGGAGTGAGGGGTATTCTCACTGCTGCTCTGCATGGAGCCAGGCCAATTTCGATCAGACGTTAACGTTTGCAGCTTGCATCAGTTGACGTCGAAGAATGGTGCAGCGCGAGCGTCCTGACAGGGTCGTTGTTCTGCCCTTCCAGTTTTTTTTTTTTTTTTTTTTTTTGAATCGTGCCAGCAGCCTCTGGATCACTGAATGGGACACCCCAAGACGTCTCCCAACTTCTCGTTCGGAAATTCCACCCTGCAGCCATGCTAGCGCCCGCCCTTGATCTACTGGCGTTAGGCTTCGTCGTGGTGGCATGGTTAGGAAAGTGACAATTATGCCCCTACTGTACCGGTATTTGTAGCGAAACAGAAGTGCTCAGTGTTCACGACTGACCCCTTTAGCACGTGCATCACGACTTTACCGAGTTTTTCCACCTGCCTGTCTTTGGTACGCTTGCCAATATCGCACAGCTTTTCACAAAAAAATACTGACGATGTTTTACTTTTTTTTGGACACGTTCGTGGAAATTGATGAATTGTTGTCTATTGTTCCCTGTACAGTGGACTGTCTAAGGTCAACTTTTAACCCATTTGGATCGAAAGAACATTGTATTTTATTAGCGTACTTGCGACGATAAACAATGACACAAAAAGTGGGGTGGCCTTTAAGTTTTCACCATTAGTATAATTTAGTCGACACCTCACAAAAGTGAAGGGTCACATATGGCTGACACATTAGTGAAAAATGCGTGCATTTTGAAGAAGAAAAAAAAAAAAAAAAAAAAAAAAAACAAACACAACCATTTCGCTGGTACAAAAGCCAACTCATACTTATGTTCAGACATTGGAACACTTGATGATTCCGTGACCTGTTGGAAAGGTCAAGGTCAAAAATGTGGATTGGTGGCACATCTGAGCCATAGGGCATTTGTTTTTTCTTGTTTTCTGGCTACTGTGGCCCACCCTGCAAACACACTAGTTAGACTGGTTTCAACATATTGTTTAAGGCGCTGCACAGGTACCCATTGTACGACTAAGATCCGTAGTTAACATCTGAGTACAGCGCGTGATGTAGGGTACCACTACCCTGAATCATGTCGTTCGTGTATGCAGAAATTCACTGGACAAAAGCCATGACTTGGATCGTTTAGAATTCATTCCTATCGTCGGTGCTGAATACAGCTGATATCATTTTTGGCTGACGTGCGATAGCCAAGTGAGTACTGGGCCATCCATCGTCTGTCGTAAACTTTGACGTTGGCATTTTCTCGGAGACTATTCAAACCTCCTACTTTAAACTTGGCCCAAGGTCGCTTTGTGGTAAACCTTCCTAAATATACCGATTTCAACGACCTCTCTCAGAGATCAAGGTCACAGGGGGTTCAGAAAGGGGTAAACAAAAATAAAAGAAATAAAAACAAGATGGGATGAACCATAAGCCACAAAGTCCCTTCTATATGAGAGCTGTCCTCGCTGTCAATTGTCTCTGAGTTTTGTCTTCGACCTGATTCTGATGTTGAATTATCTCCTATTTAAAAAAGTCTCGCAGATCTGCCAATGCGTCAGTGAGGTCTATAAGGGGCGCAGGACATATGCGTCATTGATTTGTCAAAAGCCATTTGTCATGACTTAAGTTTTAGTTTTTTTTTATGTAATTTAATATTTTACGTGATATGAGTTTCACTTTCACTTCATAGGCTTGGGGAAATAGTGACAAAACTAGAAGTTCACGGTACAATTTCAGTCTTGCTATAATTTGTGTGAAAGCAGGTTGACTTTACATGATATACTAAGTACACGGGTCACCTGCATGCTCTTCTGAAAGCGCGTCGATGTGTGTGTGTGTGTGTGTGTGTGTGTGTGTGTGTGTGTGTGTGTGTGTGTGTGTTATTGCGTGCGTGCGTGCGCGCGCTCCAAACATCTCCAAGAGGCATAGATCCTCATGCGCCTGGAGGGCGCATGAGAATCTATTCCTCCTGGAGATGCGCGCATGTTTGTGTGTGTGTGTGTGTGAGTGAGAGAGAGAGAGAGAGAGAGAGAGAGAGAGAGAGAGAGAGAGAGAGAGAGAGAGAGAGAGAGAGATGATGATGATGAATCTTTATTTATTAGGATAAAGCTATTAGGCAACTCAATGCCTGTCTTACAAGCTGTCCTGTAAACAAACAACATAACAGGAAAATAAAAAGAGCATGCAAAGAATAACAATAAGAAGAAGAAGAAGAAGAAGAAAAAACACAATAGGTGAATTAATGAAAGGGATAAAAATGGTATGGAGAATTAGTAACTGCCACCAACACAAAAAGCAAGGGAAATAAATGAGTGCATAGCATTAATATTATACTCCGCTAAGACAGTGTCAAAGAATCAGCAGCATCAAGAGCATAAAGCGACACCGACAAGACAAAGGATTATCAGTTTACAAATGTAAGGAGAAAGAGAAAATACTTGACGTTCACGTGTTATCAGCAGTAATACTCTGATATGGCAAACTGTGAAGTCAGGCTGAATGGAAGTGCGTGTGCAAAGCACGTTTAAAATGGGTTTTACCTGAACGTGATTATGTTCAAAGGCAATGAGTTCCAGACAAAACTACCCGAAAATAGAAGGCTTGACTTGTAGAGATCTATTCTGGGTCGGGGTAAATGAAGCAAGCCATGTCTCGTGTGTAGCTGATGCCTAGGGCTGAAGTTAAATAGCGTGCACAGATATTCGGGGACTTGATAATGAAATATTTTGTGCATGAGGACGCATTTGTTACATTTGATAGAGAGAGAGAGAGAGAGAGAGAGAGAGAGAGAGAGAGAGAGAGAGAGAGAGAGAGAGAGAGAGAGAGAGAGAGAGAGAGAGAGAGAGAATGACAATGACAATGACAATGATCCTTTATTTGACAACGGTAACAGTTTTGGTACTAACAACCATTTTTCAAACTTGCCGTTGCTAATCTACTGATTACAGAGTTACTATCGTACTAATTGTTTTCTACTACTAAGAAGGAAAAAAAAATGACATGACACAGCACAAGCCAAGAAGTTAAGAAAAAAAAAAGAAAAAAAAATTAAAAAAGTAAAAATAATGTTGGGGGGAAGTGACATAGGAATTACCAACTTTACTGGTCAGGCATAATGACATGTTGTGAGGTTTAATTAAAATAATATAATAAGAATACACACAACCTAATACGCATACATAACGCATGCACATTTGAGCACGCCACTCTCTATCTCTAATATACACGTGCACACACGCACACACGCACAACGCACACACGTGCACACACACGCTTACGCGGCTTAAGCTAGTCAGTCATATGAGTCGCTGGCTACATACAAGCTATACCGAATAAATATGAGTCATCAGTCGAAACCTGTGATACACGCAATTAATAATCTAATGAGAAATAGTATTTTTCAATATGTGCACAGTCACGGGGATGCTGCTGACAAAAATAAGTACTTGATGAGACTGACTTTAAACGAGGAGAAAGTAGCTGATGTCGTGACGTTTCTAGGCAAGGCATTCCAAAGACTAGAGCCAGAGAACGTCAAACTCGTTTTATAGAGATCAATTCTAGGTCGCGGCACAATAAGGGATTTTCTTGATCTGGAGTATGTTGATGACTGGACGGTAAATAGCGATGTGATATATCGGGGTAACTTATCGTTTAATGCCTTGAACATAACCATTCCCTTATTGTAAATTAGATGATCTTTCAGGGGCAGAATTTTTAAGGCTGCCAATTTTTGGTCAGTAGTTAAGCTGGGATCAGGGAGTATTAGTTTGGCAGCTCTCCGATGTAGAGAGTTCAATCTTTTCAAATTGACATCTCTCGAACCATCCCAGACAGTAGAAGCATAGTCTATATGCGATCTAATATGGGCATTGAAGAACAGTTGACGTGTCTCCATATCAGTAATGTGTTTAAGTTTTGCTAAGATGTACAGATTTCTGGAGACAATTTTACAAACGTTACTGATGTGTAGCTGCCACCTAAGCTGGTTGTCCACCGTGACTCCTAGCAGGCGATGGTTAGTAACTTGGCTGATGGGTTTGCCTTGGAGGGACAGACTGAGTGAGAGAGAGCCAAGCTGGTGTTTTTGGCGAGTGCTAATTACCATGCTCTCCGTTTTTACCGGGTTTAAAATCATAATATTATGACTGCACCATTCATCAATATCTTGCAGTGTGTTTTGCAGTCGTGAATTGATGTTTGATATATCCTTATCTGGCGTGTGTACAGCAGCATCATCTGCAAACATATCACATGTAACGCTTTCATTTTTTATCGCAAGAGGAAGATCATTTATGAACAAGCAGAATAGAAGGGGACCAAGAATAGAGCCCTGTGGTACGCCATGCTTCACTAAACCTTGATTCGAGTATGAGCCATTTAGTAATACCTTTTGTTTTCTACCTTCGAGGTAGGATTTGAGAAACGACGCCGAGTTGTTGGTGTACATGGATACTTTCTTGATCAGTATTTTGTGGTTTACTAGATCAAAGGCTTTACGAAAATCCAGAAACATGACTCCTGTAAGTTTTGAGTCGTTGATGGAAGATAACCAGGTGTCTATCATCCGTATCAGCGCAGTGTGACATGAGTGTTCTGATCTGAAGCCCGACTGCAATGAATAGAATAATTTTCGGCTTTCCAGGTATATAGATAGATGCTTGTGAATATGCCGTTCTAAGGGCTTGGACAGAACAGGTAGAAGTGATATGGGCCTAAAATTATTAATTTCACTAAGATCTTTAGATTTAGGTAGAGGTATTACTTTGGCGTCTTTAAATGCGTCTGGAAAACAATTAAAATTAATACAGAGGTTGTAGATATAAGTGATACTCTCTACAATGTATGGGAGGGATATCTTGAGTATTTTCGCACTAATCTCATCCAGTCCTGATGATTTTTTATTTTCCAAGGATGTAATTAATTTACCAACTTCATGGACCGCTATAGTGGGTATGATGAAAGGTTTTGTGCTGGCAGTTCTCTGCTTGCAGAAATCGACTAAGTTGTCCGGGCATACATAGTCATGCGACTCAGTTCCCGGCGGGATTAATGATTCTGCTACGGAGACGAAGTGGCTGTTGAAGCTGTTTGCTGTGAGATGCGGCGGTAAAGGAGTTGTGCTTTTATTCGTGCCTCTAGTAACTAAATTTATCGCACGCCATATTGTGGCACAGTCTTTACTTTCGTGAATAACTTTATCGAAAAGTAATTTCTTTGCCTTCAGAACCATGGATTTTATTCGATTACGTTCTTTCTTGTAATCGGTGAAGCGCTTCTCTCTTCTCAGCTCGTCCCTGTGCTCCATGGCCTCGATAAGATCCGCAGTCAGCCAGGGTGGTAAAGTGGCGTATTTAACTCATTGTTGCCTCAAGGGCGCGTGTTTATCTAGCACTCTGAGAAAGATGTGATACCATGTATCTAGAGCTTTATTTGGGTCGGTTTCATTGTACACTTCAGTAAATTCTGCAGAAGCTAGATCAGACAGAAAGGTATTTTCATTGAACTTTTTAAATGATCTGTATGTTATGCACGTATGTCCTTGCTTTTTTAGTTTTGGAAGCTTGGACAGCCACGTGCAGCTTACCGGATAGTGGTCACTTACGCTAAGACTACCAACGTGAACGTTGCTAATTGCCAGCGGTTTATTTGTATAAATATGGTCTATAACAGTGGCTGATGATGGCGTAACTCTAGTGGGCGATGTTACCATTTGTTGAAGGCCGACTAAGGTAGTGGTACACTCCCATGATGGGTGAGGTTTAAGAGTGTCAATGTTAAAATCCCCTAGAAGGAGAAGTTCGCTTTTATGAATATCTGTTTTATCAATCAAGTGTACAAAGTTGTCATACCACTCAAAATTGGCCGCAGGATTTCTGTAAAGAAACCCAACAAGTAAAGAAGGGGATTTAGATTGCCTAATCTCTATCCAAATACATTCCACACTGCTAGTTTCTAAGTCTCGGCGCCTGCGGGTTATGTGTTTAACTGAGTTGTGGATGTAGACCGCTACACCTGTCTCACCCTGGACTGACGGATCTCGCCTAAGAATGGAGTAATTTGGAATGGCGATGGCCTCATCACTGATGTTGGAGGCAAGGCGTGTCTCGGTAATACCAAAGAGATGAAAGTAACTAGGTGAATTAACATAAACGCAAACGTCCGGCACTTTGTTCGCCAGGTGATATACATTTAAATGTCCGATTCGAAATTTTTGGCCTTTTTTTTGCACATTATCTTGTATGGTAATTTTGGCGTTAAAAATAAGTAATGGAACTAAGGGGAAGTAGAGTACAGGAACAAAAAGTAGTATGCGAGTAATAAAAGTAACAAATGTAAGGCACACAAACAGCAAACTTCACGGAAAAAGCAAAATTTAAACAGAAAAGAGAGTGGAAAAGGGGCGGAGGGGGAGTACGTTATTTGGACAAAGCGTTTACGTTATCCAAGACAAATAAGAGAATATTTGTGAGGCTGGAAAAATGTAACGAGCACTCGCCAATATTCACTGATCTGACTTGCTCAGATACGCTTTAACGGGAAGAAAGAAAAATATTAAAATAATAATAATAATAATAATAATAATAAAGGTAAGTTGACTTTTCCCGTAAAATCTATAGTCTATATAGACAGTCACATGAGCAATAGAAAATAAGTCGACACAAGACAAAAGTGCGCTGCATGTAGTAAGGAGTTCGAGTCGATTATAAGATACGAGATCCCGTAAACACACGTCTCATGGCACTGCTATGATGGTATTTGACCAAACATGCAGAGATGAAATGATTAATATCATCTGTTTAAGTCACGAGCAGATCAACATAAGATATCTGCAGTACAAGTTCACTCAGTTTAAACCCTTTAACGAGTAAGAACAGCACAGAAATAACTTTATTGCTGTGCTGTAAACATGTCTCTTCTCGTGTGTAGGTGAGTGTAGAGTTAGCTGGGTACGCGGCCACTCTTGTGGCTTAACGTCAGATCAGCAAAGAGAACAAACTTTAAGAAAAAAGTCAGTGTTTCAAGACGAGTCTGATTTGATGACACCTAACACACACACACACACACACACACACACACACACACACACACACACACACACACACACACACACACACACACACACACACACACACACACACCGCACACAAACACGCACACACACACCCGCACTGACTTATGCGTCCGTGTATGCACGACCCCTGTCATGTTCAGTTCAATGTGCGGACGGATAGATGACCAAGCCGACAAAGGTGCCGCACCTGGCGAGCCATGCAAAGGTGCATAGCTGACAAGGCGCAACACCCACGCTGTCATGGATCACCCTTCGTCCGCCATTTGTATGTAGTTCACAACTTACAAGAACTGCAGAAGATTCGTTCAGTGGGAACTGAATGTGACAGGGATTGTGGGACGCCGATTACGACAGTGATTGTAAAAACTGCGCGAGCAGCTTTAGTGCTTGGATTTGTGGTTGAGAGAGAGAGAGAGAGAGAGAGAGAGAGAGAGAGAGAGAGAGAGAGAGAGAGAGAGAGAGAGAGAGAGAGAGAGAGAGAGACAGAGAGAGAGAGAAAGAGAGAGAATGATGTCATATATAGAGTATCATGTCAGTGTCTGCGTGGTGACGGAGTTACCTCTTTTACGTCACCACCACTGTCTTCCTTTCTCTAGAAGTAAAGTTTTTTTAGTGTTTTAATTATTTTCTGAAAAGAATTAATTTTTACTAAAGAAGTTGACAGGATACAAAGCTGGCTAACGAAACTCATCCAATGTCTTTCTGAAAACTAGCTATATGCAAACGTTCAAGTAAATATGACAAATATTACGGTCTCTAATCTGGGTCAACCGACTTCCTATAAACGGTTGTTTATGTCTTCAATGAGACATTCAATTACAATATGCTCGGAGACTCTCTTAGCCACCCCTTTAAGAAAGTATTTCGCCAAGTTTCGCGCTTGTGTGTACAGAAATATCGGAGATTCTCTTGCGGTTTACATTCATTATGGGTAGACCATCGAAACCGATGATGTCGTCATTGTGCATGACTTCTATTTGTGGGTGCGGGTGTGGCTGGCCAAGCCAATCCTGGAGCCACACGTGCGAGGGCAATGGAACGTAGCTGTAGGGAGAGTCGACGCTGTCTTTCTGCGAGCTCTGGCACTGGTGATCTGTTCGCGCCGATTTTGTTCAAAGAGCGTGCAGGCTTTCCTGATGGCGGCACGCCAGCCAGATCTGTCTTGCGTTTGTGCTTCAAGTTCCTTAACCGGGAAGACGCAGTACTTGAGGCTGTCTTTTAAGCAGTCTTTGAAACGTTTCTTTGGCCGTCCTTGCTTTCTATGGCCTTTTGAGAGTGCACCATACAGGAGTTGGCCTGGCATACGAGAATCATCCATGCGTATGACATGACCTGTCCAGCGAAGTTGTGTCTTTAAGAGCAAGACTTCAACACTCCCTAAGCCAGCATTGTCCAGGACTTCCAGGTTTGTCACCTTGTCTTGCCATTTGATGCCCATGAGTGAGCGCAGGGATCTCATGTGGAAACGTTCAAGCTGCTTGAGGTGCTTTCTGTACAGCGTCCATGACTCACAGCCGTAGAGGAGGCTGGGGAGTACTACTGCCTTGTAGACTTTGATCTTGGTGGAGAGCTTGACGTTGTTGTTATTCAACACACGAGTGCGCAGACGACCCAGGGCTTGGCTGGCTTTTCTGATGCGAGCTGCGATTTCCTTGTCGATAGTACCGTCAGAAGAGATGATGCTCCCCAGGTACATGAACTGGTCAACAGTCTTCAGCTCGGTGCCTTCGATATACACTTTGGGTGGGTTGGGGGGGGGGGGAGCTCTTGTGCCTGGGGCTGGTTGGTTCTCGGTCTTGTTGAGACTGATTGTGAGGCCAAACAGTCTAGAGGCTTCCGAGAACCTGTTGACGATGGTCTGGAGGTCAGACGCCATGTGCCCCATCAGCGCACAGTCATCGGCAAACAGCGCCTCAAGGATCAGTCTCTCGATGGTCTTGGTCCTGTCGTTCAGTCGACGGAGGTCGAAGAGAGAGCCGTCTAGTCTGTACTTCAGGTACACTCCCTTCTCAAGGTCGCGTACTGCGTGGGTCAGGACACACGTGAAGAACAGGTTGAACATCACGGGGGTAAAAACACAACCTTGTTTCACACCGTTGGAAATGTCGAAGGGTGCGGATGTGTCACCGTTTGACTGGACAACTCCTCCCATACCATCATGGAAGATGCGGATGATGTTGGTGAACTTCCTGGGGCAGCCGAGCTTTGCGAGGATGACCCAAAGCGCTTCTCTGTTCACGGTGTCGAATGCTTTGGTCAGATCTATGAAGACAGCTATGAAGACAGCGTAGAGGTTCATGTGCTGCTCAATGAATTTCTCATGGACCTGTCTCACAGAGAAGACCATGTCGACTGTGCTGCGGCCGGGTCTGAAGCCACACTGAGCCTCTGGGAGTGCTTCGTCAGATACAGAGCTGATCAGGCGGTTGAGGATGACTCTCGCGAGGATCTTGCCAGCAATGGACAAAAGTGAGATCCCTCGGTAATTGGCACAGTCTGCTTTGCTGCCCTTGTTCTTGAACAGGGAGACGATTGTAGCATCTCTAAATTCCTGTGGCATTTTCTCCTCTGCTCAGATGCATGTCAGAATGTGGAGGAAGGCGTCAAGGGTCTCAGGTCCAGCTGCTTTGAAGAGCTCTGCGGGGATGCCATCCATGCCTGCAGCCTTGCCGGAGCTAGTCTGGTTGATCGCTTTCTTGACCTCGTCCAGGGTAGGCGGGAGGTCAAGGTCATCCAGTGTCGGCTTCTGGGGAATCATGTCCAGGGCCGCGGGGTCGACAGTGGAAGGCATGTTCAACAGATTTGAGAAGTGTTCTCTCCAGCGCTCAGTGATGCTGCCTTTGTCCTTCAGCAAGGTGAAGCCGTCGGAAGAAAAGAGACGGGTTGTGCTGGGTCTGGCAGAGCCATAGACAGCTTTCATAGCGCTGAAAAACTCCTTAGAGTTGCTGGATTCAGCAAAGTGTTGAAGTTCTTTTGCCTTGCTGTCCCACCAGGTGTCCTGCTTGTTGCGGACTGGGCTTTTCTCTGGAGGTGTTTGAAGCGGTCTTTCTTGGACAAGGAGTTGATGTCGTTCTGCCACTCGATGAAGGCACTGTGCTTTTGCTCCAGTAACTTGTTGATCTCTTCATTGTTCTCATCGAACCAATCTGGTGTGGGACATACGCACATACATACATACATACATACATGTATAAATACATACATACGCACACACATATATACATACATACATGTATAAATACATACATACGCACATACATACATACATACATACATACATGTATAAATACATACATAAGCACATACAGCGTTTCGCGCCAAATGTACGTTCAGCAGCGAGGTTAGCGTAACTAGACATGACGTAATTTTTATCTTGTTACTTCAATTGTTAGAGTTTTAGCCTGCCCGCCCTTGACATCATGGACATGCTATTAAATTTTCCCCACCGCGACCCGTCCTAAAAAGTCCCTTCTGTAAATAGAGGGGACTTAAAAAGCCATATTTTGACACAAATTGCTTCTCCTCAAATGCTACTTTCAACTTCAAACCCAAACTTGGTACAGAGATACCTGATGGTGAGACCTTGGATGACCCCTCGGAAAGTCAAGGGTCACAAGAGATCGAGAAGTTTGTGAAAAATGCCAGGTTTTGACAGAATTGTAGCTTTTATGAAACTTTTTGCAACCTTTTCAATCAGATTTGGCGTAAAGTTCGCTGATGATAATTCCACTTTTCTATGCAAACTAATTTACTCGACCCCTCGCAACGGTCAAGGGTCACAGAGGGTTGGCAAATTTGTGAAAAATGTATACGTTTTAGAGAAAACTCGGATTTTGCTGGTGCAAAAGCCAACCCTCAGGCTGAGACACTTGAACACGTGCATATTTGAGTGTGATGTGTAGTTTGAAGACTGGACACTGTAGAACCCAGGGGCTGGATGCTTGACAGCCTTCTAAATTAAAAGCATTTTAAAGTTAAAATCGTTTTAGTTAACAGAGGTTTTAAAACACTTTTAAAACTGATGCACGACACGTTTCTAAAAAAGGTTAACGTTTTAGCTAAAAATTGTCGACCGCACCACGTCACCGATATATAAATAGACTGATAGGGGTTCCTTGAATAGTTCATTCGCAGTAAAGATTTATGATCACTAGTATGGATAGAAAATCCCAATGAAAAAAGAAACACGATTAGCAAAGACAATAAACCACAATTTAGTAATATTTAGGCCTGTTTAAAATATATACAAAACAATTACACAATTTGCAACTTGTTTTTTCTGATAATGAGGCTGCAACTGAAGGAAACAATAGCTGACGAACTGAAAGTTTGTAAGAAAAAGAACTAACACCTATAAGCGTCACTCGTCAGTTCCATTCCGGCCAAGATGGCCGCTCCAAGTCCGGCGGAGACTATTTGCACATACCAAAATAAACAAAACAACAACAACAACAACAACAACTTTTTCCTCGGCAGAGGAAGCAGTCCTGTTGAAGGAATATGGAAATAATTAAAGACTTGCAGCACAATAACAAGAAAAAAACAAAACGGAAAAGCTGTGGCTCGAACCACGCCAGTTGTGGTTTCAAAAGTGACATTTTTGACCGCGAGTCTTACCGACTGCGCTATTGAGGCACTGATGGTATACGAGCTTATTATAATTATATTGAAAGTCAGGTTGTGTTACGCCGGATGACCTCCGCCGATCTCTCCGACAATATATTTTGTTCGTCGTTATATTTCGTCCGGGGGTCTCAAGGGGTCTCTGCCTGACTCAAAGGGTGGAGAGCCAGGGGACGAGTTGCGTTGGTGGTGCGGGTAGTGGGGAACTCTTACACCGCCTCTCCCGGGATCACCCTAGTCTAGGGCCTCTTGGCCTCTGTGAGGCACCCTCGTGTGTAATCTCTCCGGACTAGCATAGCATCCCTCTATCCCAAGACCGTCCGTGCGTGGTCCCTGGCCACATCCTCTCCGAGGTGACCCCAAAAACTGGGCAGCACTAGCCCCCAGGCTAAACACGGCGGATCTAGAGGAGAGAACCTCGAAAATAATTGATTGATTGATTGTACATTGCTTAACGTCCCGACAGCAACAAGGCTTTCTCAGGACGTGCCTGCACTGCTTGTGAAAAAAAAACTAAACAGAAAATTGAATGTATGTCGCCAGCCGGTCAAATACGTTAAATAAACCTACAACATGGGGCCTAAATAAAGCTAAGACCATTTAGCAACACACATCCAATATCAAGAGCTACAGGCAGTGCAGACAGTAGGGAGAGTTTTAAAAAGGCAAATAAAGGTGAATGGACAAAGGGTAGACAGAAACACATGCCCCAGAATAGAGAGAAAAACCCACCCTGTGGGGCTGACCAGGGTGACCCTGGGAACTAAAAAATACCTAACCCCACCCAAGTCCCCCAGGGCAGACCCGGGTGGGGGCTCGAAAATAAATCATTGTCCTGCTGCCTTGCAGGCCTGGCCGCTTGGCTGCGGAAGGCTAAGGGATGAAAACCCTGACATCGAAGCGCCCGTGTATCCGGGAAAGGTTTTTGAGCCAGAGACTAGGACAAGGACATTCTAATATAAAACCCACGACCCGAGGACCTCGATGCCAGCGTCCCAGCTTGCTAGGCCATGGCAGACGAACCAAGGGTTTAAAGGGTGGGGCCAGTACTGCGCACCCTGCACTCCACCAAAAAGCTCCACCGCGCAGGCTTTAGGAAACGTCCACGGACCATGACACCGACCTTTCCAAGTCCTGTAGCGATGGGCAAGGGGCAAAACGGCAGGTGAAAAATGTCACTGGAAGCCGCAGTCCCAAACCTGCATACAGGCGGTTCAGGATATTGGTCGCCTGGTGTTGACCTGGGGATGACAACGTCACTCGGCACACCCTGAACGACCAAGCAGCCTTCTCTAAGGACAGCACTGCTTGCTCCACACAGAGAGGGGCCTAGTAAAGGTGGCCTAACCAAAGCTCATCCCCTCGTAACCCCAGTTGGCTAGCCGCGGTCAACGGGCATCTTCTCCTGCGGTCAGAAAACAAGAAAAAACAATGGATCCACTCCCATGACGACCACGACCGGACTCAACGTAGCATGCTGGAACATCCGAACCATGCTCGACACAGCAGACAGCGGACGCCCGGAACGTCGTTCCGCCCTCATTGCCCATGAACTGCGGAGATTAAACATCGACATCGCCGCGCTCAGCGAAGTACGCCTCCCGGGGGAAGGCAGCCTCCAAGAACTTGGCGCTGGCTACACCCTCTACTGGTCAGGCAGGCCTGCATCAGAAAGACGGCTCTCAGGCGTGGGGTTCATGGTCAAAACCCCCATTGCGACTAAGCTGGAAAACCTACCAACGGGGCACTTCGACCGCATCATGTCCATGCGCCTCCCACTGAGACACCAGCAATACGTCACCCTTCTCAGTGTGTACTCCCCAACCCTCCTGGCAGAGCCTGCAGAAAAAGACAAGTTCTACTCTGACCTGCGCAGCCTCCTACAGAGCACCCCTGCAGACGACAAAGTCATCATCCTTGGCGACTTCAACGCCAGAGTGGGCCAAGACTCTGAAGCCTGGAAAGGAGTCCTCGGCAAGCATGGTGTTGGGAACTGCAATGACAATGACCGCCTACTGTTGGAGTTCTGTGCAGAGCTGCAACTTGTCATCACCAACACTACTTTCCAGCAAAAGGACAGTCGAAAGACCACCTGGATGCATCCTCGCTCCAAGCACTGGCACCTTATCGACTATGTCCTAGTGCGTCAGAGGGACCGCAGTGACGTCCTCCTCACCAGAGTGATGCCCAGCGCAGAGTGCCACTCTGACCACCGCCTTGTCCGCTGCAAACTCAGGCTCTGCCTCAAGCTGAAACCCATGAAGGCCCCCCCACCCCCTCCCCAAGAAAAAGCTTGATGTTGCCAGCCTTCAGCGTGACGACAAGAAAGCTGCCCTTCAGACAGATTTACAGCGCATGCTCAACGACACAGTTGATCCAGCAGACTTCTCCCCTGAAACACTCTGGGAACAACTGAAAACTGCTATTGTAAAATCTTCTGTGGAAGTCTTGGGCTTTGTTAGAAAGAGGAACAACGACTGGTTTGACGAAAACGACGTAGAGATCCAGGTACATCTAGCGAAAAAAGAGCCGCCCACCAGGCCCACTTAGCCCAGCCTTCCTGCCCTGTGAAGAAGTCTGTCTTCCACCTCATCTGCAGCAGTCTCCAGCGCAAGCTTAGAGAGCTCCATAACGAGTGGTGGTCCAGACTCGCACAGAGGAACCAGCTTTGCGCTGACAACGGTGACTACAGGGGCTTCTACGAAGCACTGAAAGCAGTGTATGGGAGGCACCTGGTACAAAGTCCCCTGCGAAGCTCTGATGGACAGGCCCCACAGATAATGCCTCTATCTTGAACCGCTGGTCGGAATACTTTCAGGACCTCTTCAGCACTGAGCGCACTGTTCAAGAAACAGTCATCCTCCAAATCCCACACCTACCATTAAAGGTTGAATTGGACGAACCGCCCACCGCCAAAGAGACCCTCACAGCCATCCACCAGCTCAAGAGTGGCAAAGCAGTAGGCATTGACGGAATCCCGCCAGAGATCTGGAAACATGGAGGCCCAGCACTGCACAACAAGCTCCACGCCCTCTTTCTGTGCTGCTGGGAGAAAGGAACACTACCAAAGGATCTCCGTGATGCAGTCATTATCACCCTGTACAAGAACAAAGGAGAGAAGTCTGCCTGCTCTAATTATCGTGGAATTACCCTGCTGTCCATTGCCGGGGAAATTCTCGCAAGGCTGCTCCTGAATCGGCTGGTACCTGCCATCGCTGAAGACCACCTCCCAGAGGGCCAGTGTGGTTTCAGAACCAACAGGAGTACCACCGACATCGTCTTTGTGCTGAGACAGCTTCAGGAGAAGTGCCGCGAGCAGAACAAAGGGCTGTATGTAACGTTTGTCGACCTAACAAAAGCGTTCGACACTGTGAGCAGGCAAGGCGTATGGCAGATCCTGGAGCGACTTGGCTGTCCCCCAAAGTTCCTCAGCATGATCGTCCAGCTCCACGAGGACCAGCAAGGCCAGGTCAGACTCAACAGTGAGCTCTCAGAACCATTCCCCATTCTCAACGGCGTGAAGCAGGGCTGCGTGCTGGCACCGACCCTTTTCACCATCTTCTTTAGCATGATGTTGAAGCAGGCCACAGTCGACCTCGACGATGACGACGCAGTGTACATCAGGTATAGTCTCGATGGCAGCCTGTTCAACCTCAGACGACTGCAGGCCCACACCAAAACCGTAAACCGACTGATTCGTGAGCTGCTCTTTGCTGATGACGCTGTCCTCGTTGCACACACACACACAGAGCCTTGCAGCGCATCACGTCCTGCTTCGCAGATGCTGCCCAGCTCTTTGGACTCGAGGTCAGTCTGAAAAAGACAGAGGTCCTTCAACCGGCACCCAAGGAAGAGCATCGCCTTCCCCACATCACCATAGGCGAGTCCGAACTGAAGTCTGTACACCAGTTTACCTACCTTGGCTGCATCATTACGTCAGACGCCAAGCTGGACAAGGAGCTGGACAACAGGCTGGCAAAAGCGAACAGTGCTTTCGGGCGACTATTTAAGCGGGTGTGGCACAATCAACAGCTGAAAAAAGGCACCAAGATCAGCGTGTACAGAGCTGTCGTCCTCACCACCCTGCTGTATGGTTCTGAGTCCTGGGCCCTCTACCGCAGCCAACTACGACTCCTCGAACGCTTTCACCAGCGCTGTCTGCGTACCATCCTCAGCATTCACTGGAGTGACTATGTCACCAACGTCGAGGACCTTGAACAGGCAGAAACTGTGAGCATCGAGGCTTTGCTGCTGCGGACACAGCTTTGCTGGGCGGGGCACGTCTCCAGGATGGAGGATCATCGCCTACCCAAGATCACTCTGTTCGGCGAGCTCGCCACTGGACACCGAGACAGAGGGGCACCAAAGAAGAGATACAAAGATGGCCTCAAGAAGTCACTTAGTGCCTGCCAAATCGACCACCGCCAGTGGTCTTCGCTTGCTGCGGACCGCGACACCTGGCGCTCCACCATTTACAAGGCAGCCGTCTCCTTTCAGGACTCTCGCAGAGCTAACCTTAAGGACAAGCGGCTTAGGAGAAACAACAGAGTTGTCGTAACTCAGAACCCTGACCAGACCTTCCCCTGCAGCCACTGCGGTCGAACCTGCCTGTCCCGGATTGGCCTCCGCAGTCACGAACATGCCTGCAGACGACGTGGGCAAGCCCTATAGAATCTTCGTTCGCGAAGTCAAGCCAAGAGAGAGAGAGAGATATTTCGTCTGAAAGGATGCAGCGATCTCTCTTTTCGTCGCTGATGTTGTCGAATTCAATGAAGCGGCTGATTCAAAATGGCGCCCATTCAGCGTCCATTCCATTTTAAAAGCGTTTTAGCGCGTTTGCAATAGCTCCGAGCAATTCTAAAGTTACAAGGGAAAATCGTCGCTAAAACAGTGTTAAACGTTTCGTGCATCGCATCTAAGGGCACTAAGCATGATTTTTTAAAACGAGTTTTAATTTTCACGTTTAAAACTGCTTTACAATTTAGACTAATCTGTCGTGCATCGCATCTAAGTGCGCTAAACACGATTTTTACAAAACGTTTGTACATTTTCACTTTTAACAGTGTTTTAATAGTTAGAAGCCTGTCAAGCATCCGGCCCCTGATCAACATTTGTTGCCATGGAAGGACACTTGGGAACTATGAGGTTTCCAGCAAACGGCTGCGTCAACTGCTAAAACTGTTTTCAACCACTCACACCCCCCCCCCCCCCATCCCCCCCCCCCAAAAAAAAAAAAAAAAAAAAAAAAAAGTAGAGGGAGGCACATGGTATAACCTGCTTCACCCTTTCAGCCCCGGGACCCTGCAGCAGGAGAAAGATTGATCATGATAATTCAAGGGTAGTGCCAGATGTGCTTGGCGCCTTCAGGCGTCAAGCTCATCTGGCACTACCCTTGAATTATCATGATCAATCCATCTCCTACAACAGCTACATAGTCGTTAGGCAACACCTCCACAATGTGAGAAATGGGACCTTGGGGCCACAAGGGTTAACAGGGCTTGCCTGCGTCACGGGGATAGGAGTTTATCTACCTCGGGTGTTTTTTTTTTCGGGGGCTGGGGGTGGGGGGGGGGGTAAGGGGTGGGGGGGGGGGAAGAGGGGGGGGTCTAAATGTTCGTGTCCCAGAATATAATGCCTGAGAAGGTGAAAAGTAGCTATGTAACACACTTGCCCCATACCATTATTACGTAAACCAGCACTATATATCATATGAGCCATCATATGAGCCAGCACTATATTATATGAGCCGCCAGCACTATATCATATGACCCAGCATTATATATCATATGAGCCAGCACTATATATTATATGAGCCAGCACTATATCATATGAGCCAGCACTATATATCATATGAACCATCATATGAGCCAGCACTAATATATCATATTAGCCAGCAATCTATCATATGAGCCAGCACTAATATATCATATTAGCCAGCAATCTATCATATGAGCCAGCACTGTATCATATGAGCCAACACTATATATCATGCGAGCCAGCACTATATTGTTTATTGATTGTTGTTTTAGTGACGAGTATTCCTCGAGAATCCGACTTCCGGTATTACGGTCGCTGGGTTGTCTACTCGTTTCCCCCGGACTTGGTGGTCTTCGCGGTCCTGATGTGGGCCAAACACAGACACCGCAAGCGCATCCTCATATCTTCAGCGGAAGCCCTCGCCCTCAGCTCCTCAAGCAGCGAGCATAACATGAGTCAGAACGCCACAGCCAGCACGACAGTAAGAGATTTGTCCGCCAACAGTCCTTCTACAGACGAGAATAATTCATCAACCAGACGGACCCTGACGACTAGTGTGTGGTCCACCAGCGGCAGTGATCACCCCCTTGCTCCTGCAACCATCGGTGCTGTTGACATGCACAGGTGTTAAAAGCACAGGCGGAGAACCTGCAAGACATAGCCTGGGGTCTACAAGTTTTGGGTCCATGAACAAATATGAGCGACATGGCAACACAGCCTGGTTTCAGCTGGATATGACCCAACATCATATAGAAGGCAAAGGCGTTCGGCCGCTGACCCGGCCAAATGTTTCGAGTCAGTACTTGTGAAAATGATGACGCATGCTCAAGCCCAAGAAGTCAGTAGTAAGAGCGTTTCTTGTGGGGAAAGTTGTAGTGAAACTATCTGTAGTTCCGACAAAAAATAGGTTGGACAACACTACTTCAAGCCAATGTCCCACGTGTTTTGTGAAGAATAACGATGTCTGTGACAGTGACGGTGCGTGTGCAAGCTGTGATGATGAAATCCGTCATCCCATAGAGCTCACCACTTGGACAACCGACTGCTTGGGATGTGTCGGTATTGAAAACTTTAGTAACAGTAGCATCAGCGTCTGCGCAAACCAGGGTACTGCGACGTAACCTCCTCATCAGTAGGTGTACCACACTGGTTGTCTCCCACGATTCGCCACAACTCAACGTTAGTGAAAAGAAGATGACAAACAGTATGGACGGCATGCATCCCTGTTACATCCCTGTTATTTGTACATGACTGAGAATAGCGCTGAAATGGTCATTGCCGTATACATTTTCAAGTTAGGACAATGTATGTGACATACATGATCCTGTGTTACACTGTATGTGACATGCACGGTCCTGTGTTACATTATATGTGACATGCACGGTCCTGTGTTACACTGTATGTGACATGCACGGCCTTTGTAGTGGCGTGTACACTTTGCTTCTTCGCTGACAAGTGGCGACATTTGACTTGTTTGTTTTGAAAAAGTGGATCTAACACCTGTATTGAAGACATTTACGACACAATTTATTAAGATTTCAACAGACAAACAAACAAGCATGCAACTCCGTCAACTCGTGGAACTCCGTCAACTCGTGGAACTCCGTCAACTCTTATTTTGTCAGCGAAGCAGTAAAGTCAAAGCTTCTTCCCTGACAAGATAAGTAGCGACTAAATTGTTGACTTATTTTCAAATATTAATAAATTGTTGTAACTGTCTTTTCTAAGCGTGTTTTTTTCTCCGTTGTATTTTCTCTTCTTTGAAATCCAAGACCGTGTATGTGTATGTGATGTTCTGAAGTGGACCTCACAGAACAAGCTGCAGCTGAACAGTGACTGACAAGACTGAGGCCCTCCGTCCGAATCAGTGACATGCGCCTCTATTGACGTGCAGTGCTGATCTTCTCGAGTCAATGATGGTGGGCGAGAGCGCCATCTCCTTCTCTAGCTCGGCCCGTAACTTAAAAATTGGGTGTCATTTTGACAACAGGCTGACAATGAAGGAACAAGTGAAGGAAGTTTGCCAGCTTGCCTTCATTGAACTCAGACGGATCAGCATTGTTCGACATCTGCTGACTGTAGAAGTGACTAAGACACTTGTTACCTCCCTTGTGCCGTCCCCGCAGTGCCGTGTTGTCTGGTACTCCGCAAAACCTACTTGACTGTTACGTTTATGGTTGTGTTATCCTTTTGAGAGCATGTATGTGTTGATCATAGGAAAGATCCGATATTCATTTGAGTTATTTTGGATAAGAATTACGTACCTTTTTAGTATGATTCATTTTCTTTTGCAGACGGAGAATTGCGATCGATTTGTGTTGTGTAGCTAAAATGACGCGTCTTTTCGTTACATTGTTGTTGTAGTCCGACCTCGTTTGACCTAGAACGTTGTGGAAAAGGCGATTATTCTAGTGACTTCATATATGACGTCAGAGTTGTTGGCTACATTTGGTAAAAATTGTAACGATTGCGAATAGATTTTAGTAAAGCTGGAGTAAGTTCTTTTTATAAATATTATAAGCAAGTTGGTTAATGACGTTTTTTTTTTTTCCTGAATCTTTGTTTTGTGTGAATTTGCTGGATTGTTCTGGAAATTTGTAATACTGAGTATAAAAGAGCGTGTTAGGAAATATGTCCAAGCCCGGATGAGAAAGGAGAAGGGAAACCCCACGCCAAAACTACAACTGACTGAAGGAAAACTACGCTGAAACTGCTAGTCCCCGATCACTCTTAGTGCCAGTGGGACAGTAAACTGGAACAAAGCAAGTATGTGTGTACATTGTATGAGAGACGCAGTGTGTCAAAAGTGTTGATGCATTGTAGAAGCTACAGTATTGGTGCATTTGTCGGGACGCATTGTGCCGAGATTGCATCGCTGCAATAAAATATTGTTGGAACTGTTACTCCAGGGTGGTCTACAACCTTGTGCCACGTGTGAAGAGTTGCAGCTGAGTGAAATTTCTTTACAAGAGCCTACGTGAGTGCGTCTGGTGTGATTTATCATACTACGACTACGACTGACGTAACATTGACCAATTTCAAAGAGTTTTGAACTGTGCTGCGCGACTGATTTTTCGGGTACCGAAGCGTCAACACATTACACCTCTTCTAGTTGATTATTTTGCACTGGCTCCCAGTTATGTACACTGAATCCAGTACAAAGTCTGTGTGATCTGTTACACCGTTATCTCTGGTTTTGCTCGCCATACCTGTCTGATCTAGTCTAGCTGTACACACCGTCACGCTCACTACGCTCTGCTTCAAATACCCGCACCTACCGCATCCCCTCACCCAAAACGAAGACTCATGGCTATCGTGCTTATTCGTAATTTGACCCCCTTACATGGAATTCACTCCCAGCTGATGTGTGTCACGCGCCATCACTGTTTTTAAAATCGAAACATAAAACTCATGTTCTGGCTTATATCCAAGGACATGTTGCACCTGACTGTATTACTCCCGTGCGTGTGCGTGCGTGCCTGTGTCTAGCATTAGGTTGTTTTCACTTGTCATTTTGTTTTCTGTGTACGTGTCTTAGTATTTTTTTAGTGCAACATGTAACGCGCCTTGAACACCTATTGTGATTAGGCACTATAGAAATTGACGTGTAACACAAGACCGTGCGTCACATGGTGTCCTAAAATGATACGACAGTGACCACTAGTAGCAGAGAGTAATTGTCCCGACTATGGGACAACAGCTTTGCCTTCCTTTCTGTTAACGTTTTATTTGCCCGTTATATTTTTGTAGTAGCTTGTACATTTCTTGTTTGGGAGAAGTCAATTTGTGAAATGTCCAACATTGTTTAGACCGAGTGTGCACTTTGGTTGTACATCCCTTAACAGACTCTCTCAGGGACAGCCTGCAAGTGTCGACATGACCGTACAAATCATGCACATACAAACTCTCACATCTAACTGCGAAACAATGGGAGTGTATTGAGAAAGATAGACTTTATTGGCCACAACAAATTAAACATCAAATTGGGAAAGGAACAGAAGAATCCAAAAACAACGTAACAAACAGGCACAAAAAGGTTCTTTTATCCCCACACGTACAAAAAGTATTGGACTTCAAGCACCCCTCCTGGTACAAACAAACAGACATTACGCTTTTGACTCGTCTTCCCTCAACCTGAGGACGCATTGGGCCAGATCTGTGCCAGCAAGAAGCATAGAAGCTCATGAATCCTTGCAGGCTGCAGAGGTTCATGTGGTTCTATGTCTCTTGCAAATGTAAAGGGCTGGCTAAGTGCTGCTTACAAAGTAAACTGTAACAACGTGAACGCACAATCTGAAAGGAGTAGAAACTTGTACAAAATGACATCGTATAATAAACCTGACAGGTGTCCTGTCAATCCGGAGTCCTGTTACTATTTTCTAACGCAAATTGTCAACAGCATGAATTGACATTTGATGACATAAAGACATCACAATAATAAGGGAAATATTGTCAGCACTTTCATCTCAAGAGCCAGATTTTGTGACAAGCCATCCGTACGTTGTACGTGTCGATTTAGCCATGGAAGGCGAACAGATGATAACACGGCCATCATGAAAAGTTTACAAAAGAACTTGCTTTGAGCCCTTTAGTTATCAACAGCGCTTTTCTTCAGAGTGATCACTTGTTTGAGCCCTTTAGTTATCAACAGCGCTCTTCTTCAGAGTGATCACTTGCTTTGAGCCCTAGCTATCAACAGCGCTCTTCTTCAGAGTGATCACTTGCTTTGAGCCCTTTAGCTATCAACAGCGCTCTTCTTCAGAGTGATCACTTGCTTTGAGCCCTTTAGCTATCAACAGCGCTCTTCTTCAGAGTGATCACTTTTGCTTTGAGCCCTAGCTATCAACAGCGCTCTTCTTCAGAGTGATCACTTGCTTTGAGCCCTTTAGCTATCAACAGCGCTCTTCTTCAGAGTGATCACTTTTGCTTTGAGCCCTAGCTATCAACAGCGCTCTTCTTCAGAGTGATCACTTGCTTTGAGCCCTTTAGCTATCAACAGCGCTCTTCTTCAGAGTGATCACTTGCTTTGAACCCTAGCTATCAACAGCGCTTTTCTTCAGAGTGATTCTCCCCGACAAAAGCGCTACCAACAGACCAAGGCTTAACGTATGAGAAACGTACCATTCAGCTCAGTTTTCACTGAACAAATAAACACAGAAACAGTATCAGGTGAAACTGCCCAAATGACAGGGAAATGATCCAAATAAATACACAGTTGAATTTAGTATAAAATTAACTTTCTGACACAAGGAGGTAGACTTACTTTAGACATTGCTATCGCTTGCAGATATTCACAAAAAAAAAAAAAAGGAAGCAGGGGTGACGATGCACGGGGGATGGGGTTACCAATCAAATCAGCACAGCTCGTGCACAATCGGGAAACTCAAATATAGCTACCAACTAACACTCTTGTGCATGCGGCTATTGCTACTGCTAACAGTGGTGTGTTATTTGTAGTCTACAGTACTGCAGGCACAAGAGTGCTAACAAACCTATCTGGTCCTGAAATTAGACAGAAAATAAATCAAAGAAAGCCGAATCCAGCATTACGCCAGTGATATGCATCTTTTGATTCGGACATCACTAAACTGACTGGAGAGTCGACGCTTCAAAATCTCAACACCAACAAATCGTACAACACCGAGTTGCAATACCTCGTAACATACACACAGTGCAAGAGGGTAACGACAAATACTCCAAGTCTGGCGTGGAACCCAAGTATGGCAACATGACGGTAACAGTGTTTAGTCATAGTATACCCATGTATAGGACACATCCACACGTATTACAGATGGGCGGAAACGTTTGTTCCGTAACAAATCGCGTACAAAGTCAGTTGCATAAACAAATAAACAAAACACTTGCACACTGTTGCGTCCATGCTGAAGGGAAGTGCTTGATTAGCTGGACTGCAACAAGCCAGTTAGCCACTACCCTGACCTAGACATCTGCAGGATCAAGTCACAATAGGCACATGGGCCCGGGCAGGTGTTAGCCAGCGCAACTGTGGGGGGCTCACCATCATCTGCCTGGCAGTTCAATTGTGTCCCTTTTCTGGGCGGTGAAGGATCCCTACAGAGTAACGTGGGTGCACATGTACTTAACTTGGTGTACATGTACTTAACTTGGGTGTGCGTGCACTTAACTAGGGAGTACAAGTACATCACTTGGGTGTACATGTACTAAACTTAGTTGTACATGCACTTAACTAGGGAGTACATGTACATCATTTGAGTGTACATGTACTTAACTTGGGCGTACTTGCACTTAACTAGGGAGTACATGTACATCACTTGGGTGTACATGTACTAAGTGAATGATACATCTACTTATGTACAGTTGCTACTCTCACTTGGGTCTAGGCAGAAATCCTTTCCTGGCCAGGCAGAAATCCTTTCCTGGCCAGTCATAACACAAACACAAATGTAGAAATGATGATATACAAGTCCAGAGAAAATGTTCACTCAAAAGACAATGTGAGAAACGTTCCATCAAATATAATAACTCTTCTCTACACGCAACAATTCTCCAGTGAATAATAACAAGAATTTTGCCACGAACTAGAACAAAGTCAACTGCTTTATTTGTGTAGCACACAAAGTCCTGACAACACTTTGAACATGTGAAGATTCAGAACAAAAGTGTGATGCATGAAAGCAAATTATTTTCTGTTTTCAGGCAAATGCACTTTTCTCACATTGTCTGTGGAGGGCTTTGGCAGGCGTGAATAGGGGTCGACACCTGCCATCTACACTGCTAACTGCTGCAAACGAACATGTCAATACCAAGCAAAATAACACGCAGCAATGCTGAGATCAGTCGCCAGGAATTTTCATCCAATCTTCAATGTCACGACAGGAGGGGAAACAAAATGAGCTCCCAGTCAGTTCTGCCACAGTTCACGTCTCTCTCTGATGACTTAACAAGCTGTATCCATGACAGCAAGCTGTATCCATCAACAAACAACGGCACCAGTATGAAACCCCAAAGTTCACAGCTCAGGTAACTACGTGCATATAGCGCATTTTGCTGGGAAACACTGTAGTTGTCTATGCGTGGTGTACTGGCGCCAGCGTCCTTTGTGATAGAGTATAAACCCCACAGTTCACCGCTCAGGTAACTACGTGCGTGTAGCATTGTCCTGGGAAACACTCGAGTCGTACGGTGTGCGGCAGGCTTCAACCTTAGTAGCATCAAGGTCATTTGGTCATTATCATGAGCTGTGATTTGAGTGGAATATGTCACAGCATGTTTACACTGCTAGCAAATGGGTTCTGGTCTATGATTTTAGACATGACCACCTACAACTATTAAAGTCAAAGGGCATATGTGCTACCGCTACCCAATATTTTTGATAAGCAGCAAAATGACAAGCTACATATATATCCAAACATCCACTCAATAAATTTATCATTTTCCCAATACAACATTTATACAAATGTTCAACGCACTATATCTGTTGTAAACATCACAAGTTTTGAACAGTCATTAGCACTGCTCCAACATAGCCAATGGCACACATGAACAGAGTCATTAGCAATTCTCCAAATTGAAACCAGTTTTGTACACAACTGCTCCAACATAGCCAATGGCACACATGAACAGAGTCATTAGCAATTCTCCAAATTGAAACCAGTTTTGTACACAACTGCTCCAACATAGCCAATGGCACACATGCACCAAAAATTGGAACTTTTTTTGTACACAATTGCTCCAACATTGCCAATGGCGCACATATGATGTGTAATGAAAGTTGCAAGCAGATTAACCAACACTGCAATATTACATATATGAAGTGTTTCAAGAAGATGCATGAATGCATCTGGTGAAAAAAGATTTGATACATGTTAACATAGCGAACACACACATTCTTTGGCTGTGACAAGTCTCCAGTGGATTTTCATAGCCTGTTGTGAATGCAAAAGACCTGTCCAATCTGGTCAGTCCGTGGGGTAGAGTTACATTTAACCAGCATGATTGTCACACCTTGTGTGACAAGCTCCATCCCTCTTCCATGCACGACAAAAGGAGAGGTCAGGTAAAGCAATATGACAGTGGTCTCCTGCTGGATTTTCTTTTCCAACAAGCGCTTGCTGTACCTGGTGTTTGAGCTAGTTCAGGACAACTGAAGCATGTGTCTGTATTGCCCCTTGTCAGTGCCTCCACTCTGCTTTCTTCACGCTCTGTGACACTAACACAGCACACCAGGTCCTCTGGCCAACATCAGCAATGCAACTACAGCCAAGGTCAGACCAAGGACTGTTTTCGTCTACCAAGTTTCTTTTGTGCTTTTGCAAAGCAGCATGAGAAATGACCTGTCAAGGGAGCCTCACCACTGTTTGCAACTCTTAATTAAGCAACTGCATTTCGTCATCTCCCTACAACTGCTACCTGCGGTGGATCTGCTACCAGCGGTGCATCTGCTCCTAGCAGTAGCCCATCAAGGGAGACAAACCATGTGTGCCTGCCACTTGAACCAACATTTTCACCTTTTTCTTTTTTCTCTCAGTATTTTCATGGAAAATATTCACCAGACAAAAACCAGTATCTTGCACAAAGGCAGGCACAGCTGTCTATAAAGGCAGTCCTAGTTCTGTATCAACCAGCACAGCGCATTTGTTTGGTGGAAAAACATTCTTATCAATTTCTAGTATTTATTTTGAAAAAAATAATTAAAAATCTCCTGTCATGTGTTTTTGGATTGAAGCACCATGTTAGAAGGACCTGAGTTTGGCATGTCTCACTGGTGTGACACGGACAGATACAAACACACAATTCATAACAGACACCTTAAGCACAGAGGAAACTACACCCAAGTGCTGACTATCTAGCCACAGGTCGTTTTACTCTTGAAATTGAGCCGATTACGCCGATAATGAAAGGTCTCATTCATTATGCCATCAATTTCAACAAGAAAAAAAAGACATAATATCAAAGAAATATAATCTCAATACATGAATTGTGTTAATCAAAAGCAAACAGTTTATTACAAACCTAGCGAAATCATGTCTCTGTCTGGAGATTGAAAGCACCATTTTGCTCAAAACCCACCAACCCCAGTGCCATGTACACCTACTTCTGAATGACGGTTAAACCACTTAGCCCCGAGTCTCTAAAGCAGGAGCTGGATCGACCATGATCATTCAAGGGTAGTGCCAGATGAGCTTGGCGCCCGCTAACCTCGTGCCATGTACACCCACTTCTGAATGACAGTTAAACCACTTAGTCCTGAGTATCTACAGCAGGAGCTGGATCGACCATGATCATTCAAGGGTAGTGCCAGATGAGCTTGGCGCCCGCTAACCTCGTGCCATGTACACCCACTTCTGAATGACAGTTAAACCACTTAGTCCCGAGTCTCTACAGCAGGAGCTGGCTTGATCATGATCATTCAAGGGTAGTGCCAGATGAGCTTGGCGCCCGCTAACCTTGTGCCATGTACACCCACTTCTGAATGACAGTTAAACCACTTAGTCCCGAGTCTCTACAGCAGGAGCTGGCTTGATCATGATCATTCAAGGGTAGTGCCAGATGAGCTTGGCGCCCGCTAACCTCGTGCCATGTATACCCACTTCTGAATGACAGTTAAACCACTTAGCCCCGAGTCTCTACAGCAGGAGCTGGCTTGATCATGATCATTCAAGGGTAGTGCCAGATTAGGCGCCAAGCTAATCTTGCACTACCCTTGAATGATCATGGTCAAGCAATCTCCTGCAACTGGTACATTCATTAGGCAACATCTCCACAATTTGAGAAACAGGAGCTTGGGGCTATGGTTAACTTGAAGTACACATGTGAAAAAAGAAACAAAATCACTCCTTGTTGCACATCCACCAATGAAGAAAGTGTTAACGGCCCGACTCCACGCGGGATGTATTTCTGCCGCTAACCAACACACCTACTGTATCTGTAACCCTTTCTGTTGGCAGTGAGCGTGCAGAAAGAAAGTCATAACACAATCATCAATCCAAATGTTGACAAGGAAAATGTTACGGTATATTTCAAGCTGGTCTGTAATTTCGACTTTGCAGCCGGGAGGCCACAAGGTCCGTAATCACAGAGCAGCATATATATTTAGCAGTATCACCAACAAACTGATATCAAAGGTCAAAACAGATTGAAACAACTGCAAATTGATGTAGGATATTCCCCATATAATTATATAAATATGCACATTTGTAGTATGCACCATACAACAGAACTAAAATAGTCACAAAGTGGACCTATTTTTCGATGTTGTACATATTCGGTGGGTTCCTGCAGACCACATTCAGGTAGTTTTGTGGTTGTCATATTATGTTTTCCCCAGCCAGCCATGTTGACATTTTACATGATGCATGCAAGTCAAAGTCATCCTAGTCCAAACCTATCAACTTCTTGTAACTCCTGCATATTATGTTTTCCCCAGCCAGCCATGTTGACATGATGCATGCAAGTCAAAGTCATCCTAGTCCAAACCTATCAACTTCTTGTAACTCCTGCATATTATGTTTTCCCCAGCTATGATGCATGCAAGTCAAAGTCATCCCCGTCCAAACCTATCAACTTCTTGTAACTCCTGCATATTATGTTTTCCCCAGCCAGCCATGTTGACATGATGCATGCAAGTCAAAGTCATCCCAGTCCAAACCTATCAACTTCTTGTAACTCCTGCATATTATGTTTTCCCCAGCCAGCCATGTTGACATGATGCATGCAAGTCAAAGTCATCCCAGTCCAAACCTATCAACTTCTTGTAACTCCTGCATATTATGTTTTCCCCAGCTATGATGCATGCAAGTCAAAGTCATCCTAGTCCAAACCTATCAACTTCTTGTAACTCCTGCAAACTGCATGGGCTCGTCACCATTTAGGCCTGTATCTGCCGCAATTCTATCGGTCTTTTCCCTTTCTGAGCAACCACCATCACAAGTTATCCCCTGTCACTAGAGACCATCAATTTAGGTCATCACAGCCACCCCAGTCATCTCCAGACAATTTTTCAGACAGCACTTGTCTTTCAAGACCATGCACTGAAGGTGGCGACTCCAAACAGTTGTACTTTTAATCCAGAACAGACATGTACCATCGACAAGCATTCATAGCGTGAAGCTCAGGCTGTAAACCTTCATCTTTCTCATGGGGAAAAGATGCACACGAGATATAACGCCAGTTGAATAAATAAGCCATTCAATGATGACATTATCTTACAAAATAATGACCACCTTGACAGCATTGACAAAATAATGCAACATGTTCATTTTCACACGATGGCTGAATATCACTGGATTATGAAAAAATGAAATATATATATGCTCCATATGCATCTGTCAAATAAATACGCCTGAATTTGGTGATGGTGAAATACACAATCAATAAATATCAATAGGCTGTATGATCATAGTACAAATCAATGGAATCCTGTCCAGAAAGTAAAAACCTGAGAGATAAACATGTTGCCAATAACATTCACCGCCAGCTGGTCTGCGATCTGGACCTACAGCCTCATAGACCAGCGCAAGTCATACAGGCATCGGATTAAAGCAAACCCCACACACAATCTATAGCACACTAGAAAATAAATCACAAATAAATAAACCTACACCACTAAAGCTAGCACTGACCTGCACCTCTAAACCTGGCACTGACCAGCTGAAGCATAGTGCAGCTTACTTCAATTACCGATGCAAACATTAACACCATACAAATTCCATACCAAAGCTCGTTACAAACATTAACACCATACAAATTCCATACCAAAGCTTGTTACAAACAAATACAATACACTTCAATCTAATTTTCCTTGCATTTCAGGTAACAAGCCACTATTTTAACACACAAATAATAATTTCTTAATAAAGATGTGAAAACTTGAAACTGTTTGACCATAATAAATAAGGGGTGGGGTACACTGGTGAAATTTAATGTGTGCATGCAATTGAGCAGGACTGGTGACTGGTGTCCCAGGTTCAAATCAAATCCTTCCAATTGTCCTGTCAACCACAAGAGGAAACGTGTGCTTGAGTCGAGGCCCTTTCTTCTGTATGATGCAACAAGCCCCCACAGCTGCCAGGGCTGATGTGAACCTATGCCTGTTGTTGGCTACAGTCATAGCAGTACTGATCTTGAGGACCATTCAGTGCCAATTCTAGGACTGAACCAAGGACGTCACATTTTTGTCAAAGTTCAAACAAAGCAAGTCACTCTCTTTCCTAACCTCCTGGTTTTCTTGTCTCAACCCTCAAAACATATGTAAACCACAAGGAAACAAAAAGAGAAAATATTTGGCGACCTGAATACAAAGTTGACTGGCCATGTGCTTGATACTACGTCAAGTGAACATCAAAAAAACGTCACATATCGTTTGTAAGTTCATCGAGAAAACTGAAACGCGGTGAGTTGTGGGCAGTAATCCAGTTGCATAGATAGACAGTCTGGCTTGAATGGGGCCCTCTTATTCAATGCTGCAGATGAGGGATGAAATGATGGATCCTGATTTCTGGCCTCACCTTGTACAGAGATGGTTTCAGAGAAGACACCAGTAATGCTCGTCTAACCCCCTCCCTTGCTGCTGATGATGCATGACGATAGGAATATTTCTCTTCTTCTTCTTCTTCTGGCTGACATGGAGGGCCCAATATCTCTCACCTCATCTTGTATGGAGATGGCAACAAGAAGATGATATGCCAGACATTTTCTCCTCTCATACGATGATAATTATATTAAAAATAACAAGGTGTTTCTCTGAACACTGTGACTCTAGTGGGGACCACAAAGATATAACCTGTCTGCAATGAGTAAGACACAGCATCGTTGGAGGCCACAAAACGTGTCTCTGATGGTGGTGAGAACAAGTTGTGATCATCAACAGTTTGAGATGGTAGCTGCCTGTTGCTGATGTTATTCTCCAGCAAGACACAGGTTTTCACCCGCCCTACAGCGGCATGGACCATGGTCATCCTGCAGCTGCTGGCAGTCAGGAGAATACGAGCCTCTTGCAGATGGATATCAATATTTATATATACGCTGTAACAATGTCTGCCTCCATAGCAGAACAGAAGGGTGTCAAAATAACAAACCCTGATTTCAATGCCGTCAACAGACGCCACAAAGACAGTTGGTAGCACACTTGGAATGGAATGTCAACAGCCACGATTCAGGATGGTATGATCATTACACGTAGATGTGATCACTGGCCACTCTGCGGTCGGCAGACGACTAAGGAGACGGATGGAGCGTGACAGCTGAAAGGGCATGATTAGCTTTGTGCACAGTCCATCCATTTCCTTCTACGTGCACCCTACCGCAATGACTTAGGAGACGACGATTAACCCTTGACTGCTAGAGGGTGCACGGTTTCAAATCTACACTTTATTCCACATCACGTGATAATTCAAGGGTAGTGCCAGATTAGTTTGCCGCCTTCAGGCGCCAAGCTAATCTGGCACTACCCTTGAATTATCACAGTTATGGATACAAAGTGGTTTCAGCAAGACAGATATCTCCTCAGCAAGACAGATATCTCCTCAGCAAGACATATCTCCTCAGCAAGACATATCTCCTCAGCAAGACATATCTCCTCAGGAAGACAGATATCTCCTCATGCACCTGTGGAGTGGCAAGGGTCTCTACCTCTGGCTTTTATCCGATGTTTCATTGTTGTCGGCAGTCAACGGGTTAGGCTGCTTCCCTTTGACACTAGACACACACTCAGGACACACACACTCACACTCAGGACACACACACTCACACTCAGGACACACACACTCGACTTGAAACATGTCATTACATCTACAACACAGTAAGAATGTTATTTAGCTAAATCTGCCCGTTTTCAAAACAGACAAAGTCTAACAAGAGATCCACAAGACTGCCATTGTTCTAGAAGGAACTTCCAAACTACTCTACAAGTGATTTTCAAAATATCTCTCAAGAAAAACACTTTGCTGCTGCTGCTGTTCATATCAACATGCCATAGGCCATCGGGCCAACGTCAGCTGCATGTGTGCTGATGAGCTTCAGCCTGCTGGGAAAATGTGTGGATGGTATTACTGGCTGGGGTGGCTGATGCGATGTGCGGTGACCATCACACCAGCGGCAAGTGAAGGAAGGCAGGTATCGGTGATGTGTGAGAGATGGGTAGAGAGATGCCATTTCGCAGTCCGCACATCATCAGCTCATGAACAGACTATGTGGTTGCTGGAACATGAAACATCGAATGGCATCAGCCAATCACCAACACAAATACTGTCTTCTGCCACCACACATGTGCAACAAGAAAGGCAAAGCGTTAATGGCTCGCGTGTATAACCGATCCACACGTCTTATTGCACTAACAAAATCCATGTTTTCTCAAAATTTAATCAGTTTTCACACATCTGTAAAACCCGCATGACCCTTGACCTTTGCGATGAGTCAAGTAATTAGGATACATAGGAAGGTCTTATCAGCTACCTTTATGCCAAATTTGATTGAAAAGTTTGCAAAAATGTTGATAATAACTACAATTATTGGCATTTTATACACATCTGTCGACCTCTTGTGACCCTTGACCTTTTCTGAGGGGTCATCCAAATTAGTATGCATAGATAGGTCTGACCATCAGGTATCTCTGTACCAAGTTTGGGTTTGAAGTTAAGAATAGTAATTAAGAAAAAACATTTGTCAAAATATGGCTATTTTTTTACCCATTTCCTGAGCTGTTGTGACCCTTGACCTTTCCGAGGGGACATCCAAATTAGTATGCATATATAGGTCTTACCATCAGGCATCTCTGTAGCAAGTTTGAGTTTGATTCTTTGAAGTTGTGAATAGTATTTGAGTAAAAAACATCTTTTGTAAAAATATGGCGATTTTGGACCTATTTCTTGAGCTCTTGTGACCCTTGACCTTTCCGAGGGATCAACCAAATTAGATGCAAAGAAAGGTCTTACCATCAGGTATCTTTGTACCAAGTTTGGGTTTGAAGTCGTAAATAGTATTTGAGAAAAAAACATCTTTTGTCAAAATATTGCTATTTTGGACCCCTTTCCTGAGCTCTTGTGAGCCTTGACCTTTCCCAAGGGTTTCAACCAAATTAGTGTACATAATAAAGGTCTTATCATTAGGTATCTTTGTACCAAGTTTGGGTTTAAAGTTGTGAATAGTATTCGAGAAAAAATAAATTATGTCATAAAATAGCAATTATTAAAAAATATATATTTCCTGATTCCCTGTGACCTTTCTGAGAGATCACTGAAATCGGTATGCTTAAAAAGGTCTTTTCACAAAGTATCCTTGGGCCTGGTCTGCGATTGTGACCTTAGTGCTGACAGCGTATAGTCCATGATCACAGACCCACACTGACTCAGGGCTAACAGTGATATTTACCTGGAACATGACAAAGTTGTCATAGAGGTCAATCAGCTCGGCCAGTTTATACTGAGTGAGGATGACGAAGGACTCCAGTTTGGGTGAGATTTTCAGGGCACAGTTCTGGCAGTACACAACAAACTTGTCGTCCTTCTTCTTCACAAACAGAATGCAGAACGTCTCCATCTGAAACACACAAGATACGTCTTGTTTACAAACAGGATATACGCCTTGATTACACACAGAATACGTCTTATTTACACACAGGATACATCTTGTATACAAACAGGATATGTCTTGTTTACACACAGGATATGTCTTGTATACAAACAGGATACATCTTGTTTACAAACAGGACACACAGGATATGTCTTGTTTACACACAGGATATGTCTTGTTTACACACAGGATATGTCTTGTATACAAACAGGATACATCTTGTTTACAAACAGGACACACAGGATACGTCTTGTTTACACACAGGATACATCTTGTTTACACACAGGATATGTCTTGTTTACACACAGGATATGTCTTGTTTACACACAGGATATGTCTTGTTTACACCATCATGGAATATTTCACTTGCATTTAAACTGAAATTTACTTTAATTGTGAACTATACAACAGAAGCCATTGAGAACCATACATCAGAAGCCACTGTCAACTTGAAGACCAAATGTAATGGCACATGTTTAAACTGTACACCAGAAGCCACTGTCAACAATACACCAGAAGCCACTGTCAACCTGAAGAATAAATGTCTGATCTAATGACGGATGTCACTGCACCACAAAACAATGCACACCAAGAGGTCCCACATCCCCACCACTTTTCCTGCTAAAATATCTGCAATGTAATATTAGTTATTAATATATCCAAATCAAGTCAAAGACTGTAGGTTGAACCCCTTTATAGTATGGAAAGACAGCTGGTTGCACCTCTTGACAGCAAGGACCAAAGAACCCATTTGGCTGCATCGTCCAGGTGACTGTGGCATGCAGTACTGCAGTACCTCAAACTGTACATGTCAATGAGGTAACACTTTGTGATCAAGATGCGTATCATATCTGCAGCGGTTCATGAAAATAGACTGACGATGGGAGTGGGCTTGAGGAATCCAGGGAATGTTTGAAGTGCGTGCCCCGTTAGCGTCATGTGTGATTAGCCCTTATCATATGGAGGCTAAAGCTTCAAATGTGTACACTGCCATATGCAAGCTACATTATAGTTCTTACAGATAAGGACATAGACCAATGGCTTTAGTTCAACCTATATCATACGGAGGCTAAAAGCTTCAAATTTGTACACTGCCATATGCAAGCTACATTATAGTACTAACAGATAAGGATATAGACCAATGGCTTCAGTTCAACCCATATCATACGGAGGCTAAAAGCTTCACATTTGTACACTGCCATATGCAAGCTACATTATAGTTCTTACAGATAAGGATATAGACCAATGGCTTTAGTTCAACCCATATCATACGGAGGCTAAAAGCTTCAAATGTGTACACTGCCATATGCAAGCTACATTATAGTTCTTACAGATAAGGACATAGACCAATGGCTTTAGTTCAACCTATATCATACGGAGGCTAAAAGCTTCAAATTTGTACACTGCCATATGCAAGCTACATTATAGTACTAACAGATAAGGATATAGACCAATGGCTTCAGTTCAACCCATATCATACGGAGGCTAAAAGCTTCACATTTGTACACTGCCATATGCAAGCTACATTATAGTTCTTACAGATAAGGATATAGACCAATGGCTTTAGTTCAACCCATATCATACGGAGGCTAAAAGCTTCAAATGTGTACACTGCCATATGCAAGCTACATTATAGTTCTTACAGATAAGGACATAGACCAATGGCTTTAGTTCAACCTATATCATACGGAGGCTAAAAGCTTCAAATTTGTACACTGCCATATGCAAGCTACATTATAGTTCTTACAGATAAGGACATAGACCAATGGCTTTAGTTCAACCTATATCATACGGAGGCTAAAAGCTTCAAATTTGTACACTGCCATATGCAAGCTACACCATAGTACTAACAGATAAGGATATAGACCAATGGCTTCAGTTCAAGGGTGGTGCCAGAATAGCTTGGCGCCTTGAGGCGCCAAGCTATTCTGGCACTACCCTTGAACTATTTTAGTCAAACTTATTTCACACACTGGTGTATTCTGAATGATAAGCGTTAAGGAGCAAACTGTCCACGGGCTCTCACCTCACAGTCCTCACAGTAGTAGGTTTCCTCGTTCTCCACGCGACTCTGGTACTTGATCTCCTTTCCCAGATCCTCCACCAGATCCAGACTCATGCGGATCTGACGCAGCGATCGCATCAACACAAACCTGAAAACCGATAACACACTTAAGTCATCTTTTTACCCAGAGATCGCATCTACTCAAACCTCACAACCGACAACATACACAGTCATCTATTTACACAGAGATCGCATCAACACAAACCTCACAACCGATAACAGTCGTCTTTGTACACGGTGATCGCATCAACACAACCCTCACAACCGGTAACACAGTCATCTTTTTTTTCCCACTGTTTCAACCAATCCATTCACTCAATACAAGTTACAACTGCAAGAAAAATAGATCCTGAAGAGCCCGTGCAGTTGCAGACAGTAGTGAGAATCTATACAGAGAGTGGTGGGAATCTATACAGAGAGTGGTGGGAATCTATACAGAGTGGTGACAATCTATACAGAGAGTGGTGACAATCTATACAGAGAGTGGTGACAATCTATACAGAGAGGGGTGACAATCTATACAGAGAGTGGTGACAATCTATACAGAGAGTGGTGACAATCTATACAGAGAGTGGTGACAATCTATACAGAGAGTGGTGACAATCTATACAGAGAGTGGTGACAATCTATACAGAGAGGGGTGACAATCTATACAGAGAGTGGTGACAATCTATACAGAGAGTGGTGGGAATCTATACAGAGTGGTGACAATCTATACAGAGAGTGGTGACAATCTATACAGAGAGTGGTGACAATCTATACAGAGAGTGGTGACAATCTATACAGAGAGGGGTGACAATCTATACAGAGAGTGGTGACAATCTATACAGAGAGTGGTGACAATCTATACAGAGAGGGGTGACAATCTATACAGAGAGTGGTGACAATCTATACAGAGAGTGGTGACAATCTATACAGAGAGGGGTGACAATCTATACAGAGAGGGGTGACAATCTATACAGAGAGGGGTGACAATCTATACAGAGAGTGGTGACAATCTATACAGAGAGTGGTGACAATCTATACAGAGAGTGGTGACAATCTATACATAGAGGGGTGACAATCTATACAGAGAGGGGTGACAATCTATACAGAGAGGGGTGACAATCTATACAGAGAGTGGTGACAATCTATACAGAGAGGGGTGACAATCTATACAGAGAGGGGTGACAATCTATACAGAGAGGGGTGACAATCTATACAGAGAGTGGTGGGAATCTATACAGAGAGGGGTGACAATCTATACAGAGAGTGGTGACAATCTATACAGAGAGTGGTGACAATCTATACAGAGAGTGGTGACAATCTATACAGAGAGTGGTGACAATCTATACAGAGAGTGGTGACAATCTATACAGAGAGTGGTGACAATCTATACAGAGAGTGGTGACAATCTATACAGAGAGTGGTGACAATCTATACAGAGAGTGGTGACAATCTATACAGAGAGTGGTGACAATCTATACAGAGAGGGGTGACAATCTATACAGAGAGTGGTGACAATCTATACAGAGAGGGGTGACAATCTATACAGAGAGTGGTGACAATCTATACAGAGAGGGGTGACAATCTATACAGAGAGTGGTGACAATCTATACAGAGAGTGGTGACAATCTATACAGAGAGTGGTGACAATCTATACAGAGAGTGGTGACAATCTATACAGAGAGGGGTGACAATCTATACAGAGAGTGATGACAATCTATACAGAGAGTGGTGACAATCTATACAGAGAGGGGTGACAATCTATACAGAGAGGGGTGACAATCTATACAGAGAGTGGTGACAATCTATACAGAGAGTGGTGACAATCTATACAGAGAGGGGTGACAATCTATACAGAGAGTGGTGACAATCTATACAGAGAGGGGTGACAATCTATACAGAGAGGGGTGACAATCTATACAGAGAGTGGTGACAATCTATACAGAGAGTGGTGACAATCTATACAGAGAGTGGTGACAATCTATACAGAGAGGGGTGACAATCTATACAGAGAGTGGTGACAATCTATACAGAGAGGGGTGACAATCTATACAGAGAGGGGTGACAATCTATACAGAGAGTGGTGGGAATCTATACAGAGAGTGGTGACAATCTATACAGAGAGTGGTGACAATCTATACAGAGAGTGGTGACAATCTATACAGAGAGGGGTGACAATCTATACAGAGAGTGGTGACAATCTATACAGAGAGGGGTGACAATCTATACAGAGAGTGGTGACAATCTATACAGAGAGTGGTGACAATCTATACAGAGAGTGGTGACAATCTATACAGAGAGTGGTGACAATCTATACAGAGAGTGGTGACAATCTATACAGAGAGGGGTGACAATCTATACAGAGAGTGGTGACAATCTATACAGAGAGGGGTGACAATCTATACAGAGAGGGGTGACAATCTATACAGAGAGTGGTGACAATCTATACAGAGAGGGGTGACAATCTATACAGAGAGTGGTGACAATCTACGCCTCTTGCTGATGCCGCAGTATCCATATTGCTTGCACAGCTAGCTGACTTAACACACTAAAGTCACAATCTGTCACCAGACAGCTGACTGAATTAACACACTAAAGTCACAATCTGTCACCACTGGCACTGAAGGGACAATACACTGGAGTAGCGGGGCATAGTGCAGAGGGGACCAGACAGCATTGTCTATGTGAAGGTCAGGGGACTACACAAAAAACCAATGACAAAGAAAGACTTACTTGATCTGTTCATACAGCTTTGTTTCTGTGATGCGAATGTTGCGTGCAAAGTTCCAAGAGAGGTGCACCATGGGTACAATGGACTTGTAGAATCGCAGTTTGTTGTACTCGTAGCGCTCGATGGCCAGCTTGAACTGGTAGTAAGTCAGTGGACCCACGTTCCAGGCGATGTTGTTGCACCATCCCTGCAGGGCAAATCAACAGTGTATCACACGTTGTAACTTGTACACATTCATGTGTGTTACACCTCCATATAAAATTACCAGACATGTATCATTGTTCATACACATATCATACTGTGACCAATACTGCACTGTGTTCGTACTGTGATCAATACTGCACTGTGTTCATACTGTGACCAATACTGCACTGTGTTCAGACTGTGACCAATACTGCACTGTGTTCTGCACTCTTTATACTGTGACCAATACTGCACTGTGTTCAGGACTCTTTATACTGTGACCAGTGTAGCACTCTTTATACTGTGACCAATACTGCACTGTGTTCAGGACTCTTTATACTGTGACCAGTGCAGCACTCTTTATACTGTGACCAGTACAGCACTCTTTATACTATGACCAGTGCAGCACTCTTTATACTGTGACCAATACTGCACTGTGTTCAGGACTCTTTATACTGTGACCAATACTGCACTGTGTTCTGCACTCTTTATACTGTGACCAATACTGCACTGTCCTCGCGCTGGGACCATACGGCGTTGAGGCGCGTCCCCTGGGTGGTGGATAGGGGGTCCCTCGTGAGAGGGGTGCACCGAATGAAATAAGGTGCCGTGAACCAACATGGTCTAAGGGAAGGTGACCCCGACAGAAAACCCCTGGTCCTCCTAGTAAGGGGGTTGGGCGTGGGGTTAGCTTCCCCACCCTGCAAAAAAGGAAATAGCTACAAAAACGCCGACGAAAAGACTAACAGTAATTCCTTTCCTGGAGGAGGAAGGTTCTTCTACTAGAAGACTTATGACGTCCTGTGGTGAAAGCCGGAAGTCTTCGGAAGCCACAGGACCGAGCCGCCTCTCTCTATCCAGGGATACAACCATGGGCACATGGAACGTCAAGACCATGTACCAGAGCGGCAAGGCCGCCCAGATAGCAGCGGAAATGCAAAAGTACAATCTTTCCCTGCTAGGCATCAGTGAAGCCAGATGGACGCAGTCTGGCCAGAAAAGGCTGTTAAGTGGGGAGATGATTATGTATTCAGGTCATGAAGAGGAGAATGCCCCCCATACAGAAGGAGTAGCACTCATGCTGTCACCAGTGGCACAGAGAGCGCTGATGGGCTGGGAACCTCTTGGGCCAAGAATTATAACAGCAGCCTTTAGAACCAAGAAAAAGCTCAAGCTGAACGTCATCCAGTGTTATGCGCCCACCAATGACAGTGACGAGGAAGAGAAACAAGAGTTCTACGACCGACTCCAGAGTGCCGTGGACAAATGTGCGGAGCGAGACATCACCATCGTCATGGGCGATTTTAATGCCAAAATAGGGGAGGACAACACCGGATACGAAGAGGTGATGGGGAGACAGGGACTAGGCTCGGAGATGAGTGAGAACGGGGAGAGGTTTGTAGACTTTTGTGCTCTAAACCGACTTGTCATTGGAGGCAGCATCTTCCCACACAGAAGAATACACAAAGCAACTTGGGTCTCACCTGACCATACAACAGAGAACCAAATAGACCATATCTGCATTAGCAAGAAATTCAGAAGATCCCTTCAAGATGTTCGAGTGAGGAGGGGAGCAGATGTCGCCTCAGACCACCATCTGCTTACCTTAAGAATGAAGCTCAAGCTAAAGAAAAGCCGCACAGAGACAACAAGAAGACAGCGCTATAATGTAGGCCTCCTGAGAGAAACTGGAGTTAGAGAAGAGTTCAAACTGGTGCTGTCCAACCGGTTTCAAGCGCTACAGGAGCTAGTAAATGAAGAGGAGGCGGTCACCACAGAGCAGCAGTGGAAGGCAGTTAGAGAGGTACTGAACTCAACCTGCAAAGACACTGTAGGGTTCAGGAAACACCACCACAAGGACTGGCTGTCGGCACAGACCTTGAAGAAGATAGAAGCGAGGAAGCAGAAGAAAGCAGCGGTCAACAACAGTCGCACGAGAGCAGCCAAAGTAAGGGCACAGGGGGAATACTCGGAAGCCAACCGCGAGGTGAAGAGGAGTATCAGGGCAGACAAGAGGGCCTACACAGAAAGCCTGGCAGCAGAGGCAGAAAAGGCAGCAGGCAGCGGCAACATGAAACAGCTCTACGACATTACCAGAAGATTGTCGGGTAAGTATGGCCATACAGAAAGACCAGTAAAAGACAAAGAAGGCAAGCCTATTGCAGACAGAGCAGACCAACTCGACAGATGGGCCGAGTATTTTGAAGAGTTACTGAACAGACCTAGCCCACCCGACCCCCCCGACATCCAGCCGGCAGAGACTGACCTACCCATCAGCTGTGACAGACCCAGCCGGGAAGAGATCAGAAAAGCAGTGGCATTTTTGAAGAATGGCAAAGCAGCAGGGCCAGATGGCATCCCAGCGGAGTCTCTGAAAGCAGACCTAGAGACAACAGTTGAGATGCTGTACCCACTGTTTGGAAAGATCTGGGAAGAGGAGGTGATGCCGGCTGACTGGAAGGAGGGGTACCTAATCAAGCTTCCCAAGAAAGGCGACCTCAGCAAGTGTTCCAACTACAGAGGAATCACCTTGCTGTCAGTACCAGGAAAGGTCTTCAACAGGATCATCCTAGAAAGAATGAAGAGCTCCGTTGACCCCCAGCTGAGAGACCAGCAAGCAGGATTCAGGAAGAACCGATCATGTACAGACCAGATCGCCACTCTCCGCATCATCGTGGAACAGTCTCTGGAGTGGAGCTCCCCGCTGTACGTCAACTTTGTGGATTATGAGAAAGCATTTGACAGTGTGGACCGAGAGACTCTGTGGAAACTCCTACGACACTACGGTGTACCCACAAAGCTCGTCCGCCTGATCAAGAGCAGCTATGATGGCATGACATGTCGTGTGATCCACGAAGGGCAGTTCACCAGAGAGCTCCAGGTCAGAACTGGTGTCAGGCAGGGGTGTCTGCTGTCTCCGTTCCTCTTCCTACTGGCCATAGACTGGGTCATGAAGATGACCACAGAGCACAGACGAAGTGGAATACAGTGGACACTGTGGACACAGCTTGACGACCTCGATTTTGCAGACGACTTGGCATTACTGTCCCACACTCATCAACAAATGCAGGACAAGACCACGAGGCTTGCTGACATCTCGTCCCAAGTGGGCCTCACCATTCACAAACAGAAAACAAAGACAATGAGGCTGAACGCAACCAGGGAAGAACCAGTCTTGCTTGCTGGCACCCCGTTGGAGGAGGTGGAGTCCTTCACCTATCTCGGGAGCATCATAGACAAAAAAGGCGGCACTGATGCAGATGTCAGAGCACGAATCGGTAAAGCCAGAGCAGCCTTTCTCCAGTTGAAAAAAGTGTGGAGTTCCAGAGAGCTGTCACAACACACCAAAGTCCGGATTTTCAACTCCAATGTAAAAGCAGTTCTCCTATATGGAGCAGAGACATGGAGATTGACAAAAACCACAGTCAACAGAGTACAGACCTTCATGAACAGTTGCCTTAGAAGAATTTTGAAAATCCACTGGCCAGAGAAGATCAGCAACGTCAGACTCTGGGAGAGAACAGAGCAGATAACAGCAGAGAATGAAATTGGGCGAAGAAGATGGGGATGGATCGGTCACAGTCTGAGAAAGCCAGCTTCCAGTATCACTAGGCAGGCATTGTCATGGAACCCTCAGGGAAAGAGGAAAAGAGGTAGGCCGAGAAACTCCTGGCGTCGAGACCTCCAAGCAGACATCAAGAGACTGGGAACCACCTGGAGTAGAATCGAAGGAGAAGCACAGGACAGGAGTTGCTGGAGGTCTCTCGTCGACAGCCTATACCCGGGTAGGGGTGACAGGCGTAAGTAAGTAAGTAAGTAATACTGCACTGTGTTCAGGACTCTTTATACTGTGACCAGTGCAGCACTCTTTATACTGTGACCAGTACAGCACTCTTTATACTGTGACCAATACTGCACTGTGTTCTGCACTCTTTATACTGTGACCAATACTGCACTGTGTTCAGGACTCTTTATACTGTGACCAGTGCAGCACTCTTTATACTGTGATGATGATGATGAGCTTGGAAAGGGACAGGGACTTCCAACTTCCGTTGATTTCGTCCGGGGGGGGGGGGGGGGGGGGGGGGGGGGGCCAGGGGGGTTTGGGGGGGGGGGGGGGGGGGCGGGCTGTCTCGCTGTCTGTCTGCCGCTCCGTCGCGCAGCCGGCTGGTGGTAGTGCCGGGGCCGGGGTTGGTGGTGGAGGAGGCTGGTGGTGTGGCCGGGGGTCCGTTGCTTATCGCCAGGCTGGAGGGTGGTGGTAGGCCAGCCACTCCAAAAGATCTTGCAGGAGTGGTGGCGGGGGTGGTGGTGTCGGCCGGGGAAACTGTGGCCGGTTGAGGTAGGGTTTGGGGAGGTAGGGTGGTGGTGGTGGCGGCCATTCGATTCTTGGTCGAGGGGTCGGGCGCTGGAATGGGCGGGGTGGGTGGCGATGTAGAGGTGGCAGGCGCATGTGCGGTGGTGGCATGGGGAGAAGTGGTGGGCGCTGTAGCCTGAAGCGCTTGGGCGGTCGGTGGCGTCTTCTTTGTTGTTGCGGGCCGGTGACTGGTCTGTTGCCCTCCTGTGGTGGTTGTTGTTGTTGGGGGGGCGGGTCCGTACCCGCATCCTGGAGGGTCTTTGCTGGTGAGACTTCTGTCTCTGTGTCTTTATCCTGCAGTTCTGGTGGCGTGGTGCTGATCGATTTCTCTGCAGTCTGTGGGGAGTCGGTGGATGTTTGACTCCCCGTTTTTGTTGTCAAGGCTGTGGCCTGGCTGGCCGCGTCCTTTGACGTTGGGGGCTCGAGGTCCTTAATGGCGCCCGAGTGCACAAGCCACCGGGCGGCGACTAATGCACGGTGGTATGAGCTGCCATCAATCGCCGTGATGACCGGGACGGCGTCTTGTAGGAGGAGCACCAGCTCCTCGAAGTCAATCCCCCTGAGCCGAGTCGCCCCCTCCTCCAACGATGCCGGCCGCTCCCGAGTGAGTGATTCGGGGATGACGACCGACGGTGGGGAGCATGGGGAATCGGCCCACAAAGACAGCTCCGATGAGGGCTCCTCCTCTTCCTGTGGTGGTGGCGGGTATTGGAAGATGGGTGGGGCCGCACTGAGGCTGTCCCATGGTTCTTCCTCTTGATCCTCGTATTGTGGAGTAGGAGTCCATTGGCTGAGCGGTTTGTGGTACGTTTGGATCATTTCCATAAGGCCCGGTGGTGGAGGGTACCTTTGGAAAATTTCCTGCATCTGCGGGTGAAGCTGTGGAAAGCTCGTTTGTGGTGGGGGCGAAGGCCCCCTCGTTGTTTCCTGCGGCTGTATCGGAGGGGAGAGAGGGGGCTTATAGCTCCTCGTCTCCCTCCTGGCCGGTGGTGGTGGTCTTGGTGCATTGGGGAGGGTGGAGGTATATTCCTCCACCTGCTGCTTGTTCGTCTTGCGCCGGTTTTTCCGCCCTTTGTCCATCTTGGTGGCGAATATCCTTATAGGCTGGCTGACTGGCTGCTTGGAGGCTGGCTGTCTCGCTTGCTTGTCGCTGTAAGTGGAGAGAGCGGAAAACCATCCTCTCTCCTTGGCTGCTGAGCTGGCTATGATCTTTATATGGCTTTATACTGTGACCAGTGCAGCACTCTTTATACTGTGACCAATACTGCACTGTGTTCAGGACTCTTTATACTGTGACCAGTGCAGCACTCTTTATACTGTGACCAGTACAGCACTCTTTATACTATGACCAGTGCAGCACTCTTTATACTGTGCCCAGTGCAGCACTCTTTATACTGTGACCAGTGCAGCACTCTTTATACTGTGACCAGTGCAGCACTCTTTATACTGTGACCAGTGCAGCACTCTATAATGTGACCAGTGCAGCACTCTTTATACTGTGACCAGTGCAGCACTCTTTATACTGTGACCAGTGCAGCACTCTTTATACTGTGACCAGTACAGCACTCTTTATACTGTGACCAGTGCAGCACTCTTTATACTGTGACCAGTGCAGCACTCTTTATACTGTGACCAGTGCAGCACTCTTTATACTGTGACCAGTGCAGCACTCTTTATACTGTGACCAGTACAGCACTCTTTATACTGTGACCAGTGCAGCACTCTTTATACTGTGACCAGTACAGCACTCTTTATACTGTGACCAGTGCAGCACTCTTTATACTGTGACCAGTGCAGCACTCTTTATACTGTGACCAGTGCAGCACTCTTTATACTGTGACCAGTACAGCACTCTTTATACTGTGACCTGTACAGCACTCTTTATACTGTGACCAGTACAAGTTGCTGTATACACATGATGGTTGAGGTTAGACAAAGAGACAGTGAGAACAACCTGGGAGAACTTACAATAGCTTGCACCCAGTGTACACATCCCGGCCCGATCCAAACTAGATCTCCGGGTTTCTGGATGAAGCGGTAGACAGGCACGTCATTATCATACAGATCCTCCAGCACCGGCCACCATGAGCCATTCAGGTAGTCAACGCCGTTCCTACACACACAACAGTTCACATTACACACTTGCTATCAAGTCTTGAAGATTAAAGAACCAACTCAGTTCATAAAACATGTGCTGTCCTACATCAGTGGTTATAGTGGTAGGGCTCTGCAAGAATCGGGTGCAGTTGCATTTTCCCACAGCCATATACCATCTCCAATAACTCTTTCCCAAGCCTGCTTTACAAAATCCCCATTAAGCGCTATTCAACAGAACGATGCCCAAAGTGAAGCATGCTTTATAACATCCCCATTAAGCGCTATTCAACAGCACCAAGCCCAAAGTGAAGCCTGCTTTCAACATTCACATGCATGCTCATTATTCAGCCAAAGGGGAGGGGCTATATAATTATTTAGATATAATATGGAAAAGCACTTTAGGAAACCTAGACGTATGGGGTGGGACAGACAATGTGTGTTTTTTTCTCATTATGAGCTTGAATCTTTGCAGGAAGTGTTATCATTTTATGTTTATTATTTTAGTATTGTGTAAATGTACATTTGTAGCTATGAATGAGTGTATTTGCATGCTGTTGGTACCTTACTTAGTTAATTTCATTGAGTTAGATTATCTAGATGTAAAGCGCTCCGAGCCTTTCATGTAGGGATATTGCGCTATAGAAGAGTTATATATTATCACCTACACTAAATCAGGAGAAGGATCCACCACGATAATTTGAATGTAGTGCCTGATGGCACCAAGCTAATCTGGCACTATCCTTTCATTATAATGGTCGATCCATCTCCTGCAACTGGTACACAGGTGTTGGGCAACACCTCCACAATTGGCAAGCGTGGCCTTGGGGTTATATGGGTTAAAACAAATACACAGCACAAAACAAGAAGACCACTTGCTTTTCACACAGCGAGGCAATCACACCCCAGTATGCGTCAGGTACACCGAACCACTCACAGTCTCCAGGGCCGATGTTGATGTTGACAGAACAGAAATTGTTGTTTTCCTGGTGACCTGTAAATACACACAGACCATTTGGCTTTTACACTACCATCTGTAAATACACACACAGACCATTTGGCTTTTACACTACCATCTGTAAATACACACAGACCATTTGGCTTTTACACTACCATCTGTAAATACACACACAGACCATTTGCTTTAACACTACCAAATATAAATACACACAATATGCACACAGACACAATTTTAGTTGGTTGGTAGGTTGTACATTGCTTTACATCCTGACAGCAACAAGACTACAAGACATCATTCTGGTTTTACACTACCATCTGTTAACATACAGTATGCACACACAGATGTCTTGTGGTTTTACACTACCATCTGTTAACATACAGTATGCACACACAGATGTCTTTTGGTTTTACACTACCACCCACACAAAAATTCAGTAAAAATAAATATCTGCAGACAGACACCCACCACTACAGACAGGTACCCACACACAAACACCACCACAGACAGGCATCCACCACCACAGACAGGCACCCACCACCACAGACAGGCACCCACCACCACAGACAGGCACCCACCACCACAGACAGGCACCCACCACCACAGACAGGCACCCACCACCACACACAGGTACCCACACACAAACACCACCACAGACAGGCACCCACCACTACAAACAGGCACCCACCACCACAGACAGGCACCCACCACCACACACAGGTACCCACCACTACAGACAGGTACCCACACACAAACACCACCACAGACAGGCACCCACCACCAAAGACAGGTACCCACACACGAACACACTGCCACAAGCGTAATAATGTTGGGTATCATCCAATGGCATATTTGACAATGTATTTGATATTGTTCATGTTCTCATCTGTTGTACGAGATCCAGGGACTTTCATATATACAGCTCATGTTCTTACCTGGTGTACGAGATCCAGGGACCTTCATATACAGCTCATGTTCTTACCTGGTGTGTGAGATCCTGGGACCTTCATATACAGCTCATGTTCTTACCTGGTGTGTGAGATCCTGGGACCTTCATATACAGCTCATGGGATCTTCATATACAGCTCATGTTCTTACCTGGTGTACGAGATCCAGGGACCTTCATATACAGCTCATGTTCTTACCTGGTGAGCGAGATCCAGGGACCTTCATATACAGCTCATGTTCTTACCTGGTGTGTGAGATCCTGGGACCTTCATATACAGCTCATGGGACCTTCAAATACAGCTCATGTTCTTACCTGGTGTGCGAGATCCTGGGACCTTCATATACAGCTCATGGGATCTTCATATACAGCTCATGTTCTTACCTGGCGTGCGAGATCCGGGGACCTTCATATATAGCTGCACTGTGTTCATGCCAAGAATCTTGTGGCCCACATGACTCAGCATGTTACTTCCTGACACAACTCGTGTGAACGCTGGAAGTTTGGTCAGTTCTGCCAGCTGTGGCTTCCATTTCTCATTATCTGACAAATCAACGTTGGTTCCAAACCTGATGGTTTTGAACTTGCGCCTGGAAAAAAAGGGAATCAAGGTTAGAAATACAAAGCCTACTTTGATCTATTAGCGTGATAGTTCAAGGACTGTGTCAGAATAGCTTGGCGCCTGTGGGCTCGACCCACGTCTTGCTGTGGCCTGTGGGCGCCAAGCTATTCTGGCACAACCCTTGAACTATCACGCTGGACCCACTTCTTGCTGTGGCCGCCAAGCTATTCTGGCACAACCCTTGAACTATCACGCTGGACCCACGTCTTGCTGTGGCCTGTGGGCGCCAAGCTATTCTGGCACAACCCTTGAACTATCACGCTGGACACTTGCTGTGGCCTGTGGAAGCTGAATGGGTTAAACTGAAGAAAGAGATGTGTCCTGATTTTGTCCTCATTCACAGATTTAATGCGCGCTGCTTATATCTGCTTATTACACTCTCGTAGTTTTTCACACACGCGGTTCTATATATGCACGAGATAATATGATCAGCTATATACTCATGTTCCAAATAACAAATGTTCCTACATCAAAATGTACACTTGGCTAAAATTGCAGCGTATACCATGTCAACAGGCCACTACAGTGTTTCCTAGCGCGGACTGCCAGCACACAGTGTTTGGCATGCCTTGGAAGTGGGCAGAACTTCCTGTGAAAACTTCACGTCAAATCAACTCAACTCTCCCTTTTTCACAGACATCTAAACACATCATTGCAAAGGTTGAAAATACTTTGTTGTTTGCACTGAAAGTTCAATAAAATACAGAAAGTAGATGTGGTACAAAATTAAATCCTAAATGTACAGTACAGTGAAAGACACAAGACATGAGACAGGAAATGTGCTAGCTTTGGGTATGGTGCCCTGACTAACCCTAAATGTACAACAGCACAGTGAAAGACACAAGACATGAGACAGGAAATGTGCTAGCTTTGGGTATGGTGCCCCGAAGCTGCAATATCCAAAATGACAAACACAAGACCAGGAACACTCACCTTCTGGAGGGATTGGAGGAGTTAGAGTCACTGTCAGATTCCTTCTCGGGCTTGTGGATACCTCGTGCTTTGTCCTGCTCCTCCTGGGGGGGAAAAAATCGCAATGTGACATGCTCATAAAGAAGGACAATTTTGTTCCCCGTGTTTCAAACCACAGCCAAGAGTGTTAACAGTGAGGCATGAAACATGACAAGAGTGCTCACCTTGAGAGATTCCTGGAAGGAGGTGGCTTGGTACTGTGCGTACTTCGACACTGTGCTTTTCCCGCGGCTGCTGTAGCACGGCCACAACTGTCGCCCGTTCTGGTCACGATTCTCATCTGGTGCTTGCTGCTTCTGTGCATGCCAAGACAAAAACACCAAGCAAGTGACAGGAAGATCTACTGCCCTCTTCTGTGCATGCCAAGACAAAAACATCAAGTAAGTGCCCTTTTGTGTGCCGGCAAAAGATGGCACACAAGATAAAAGCAAGAATGATACACCAAGGACTTCTGGATAATGTGCCTATCTATCTGCGCTGCTTGTGAATGATGTGCCTGTACATCTGTGCTGCTTGTGGATGATGTGCCTATACATCTGTGCTGCTTGTGGATAATATATATATGCTGCTTGTGGATGATGTGCCTATCTGTGCTGATGGTGGATGATGTGCCTATCTGTGTTGTTCATGGGTGATGTGCCTATACATCTGTGCTGCTTGCGGATTTTATATATATGGATACTTTTTTGCTTGGCTTGACTTCGCGAACGAAGATTTTATAGGAGTTGCCCACGACGTCTGCAGGCTTGTTCGTGGCTACGGAGGCCAATCCGAGACAGGCAGGTTCGACCGCAGTGGCTGCAGGGGAAGGTATGGCCAGGGTTCTGAGCTGCGGCATCTCTGTTTTTTCTCCTGAGCCGCTTGTCCTTAAGGCTAGCTCTGTGAGAGTCCTCAAAGGAGACAGCTGCCTTGTAAATGGTGGAGCGCCAGGTGTCACGGTCCGCAGCAAGCGAAGACTAATGGTGGTGGTCGATTTGGCAGGCACTAAGTGACTTCTTGAGACAGTCTTTGTATCTCTTCTTTGGTGCCCCTCTGTCACGGTGTCCAGTAGCAAGCTCGCCGAACAGGGTGATCTTTGGTAGGCGATGATCCTCCATCCTGGAGACATGCCCCGCCCAGCGGAGCTGTGTCCGCAGCAGCAAAGCCTCGATGCTCACAGTTTCCGCCTGTTCAAGGACCTCGACGTTGGTGACATAGTCACTCCAGTGAATGCCCAGGATGGTACGCAGGCAGCGCTGGTGAAAGCGTTCGAGGAGTCGTAGTTGGCTGCGGTAGAGGGCCCAGGACTCGGAACCATACAGCAGGGTGGTGAGGACCACAGCGTGGTCCTCATATGGATAATGTGCCTATCTATCTGCGCTGCTTGTGAATGATGTGCCTGTACATCTGTGCTGCTTGTGGATGATGTGCCTATACATCTGTGCTGCTTGTGGATAATATATATATATGCTGCTTGTGGATGATGTGCCTATCTGTGCTGATGGTGGATGATGTGCCTATCTGTGCTGTTCATGGATGATGTGCCTATACATCTGTGCTGCTTGCGGATTTTATATATAATATATATATATATATGCTGCCTGTTGATGATGTGCCTATCTATCTGCACTGCTTGTGGATGATGTGCCTATACATCTGTGCTGCTTGTGGATATATATATATGCTGCTTGTGGCTGATGTGCCTATCTGTGCTGCTCGTGGATGATGTGGGCATCTATTTGTCCTGCGTGTGGGTGATGTGCCAGCCTATCTGAGCTGCTTGTGGATAATATGCCTACATATCTGTGCTGCTCATGGATAATGTGCCTACATATCTGTGCTGCTCGTGGGTAATGTGCTTACATATCTGTGCTGCTCGTGGATAATGTTCCAATCTATCTGTGCTGCTTGTGGATAATGTGGAGTCGCTGGAGGTCTCTCGTCGACAGCCTATACCCTGGCAGGGGTGACAGGCGTAAGTAAGTAAGTTGTGATTTCTAAAAGTATTTGTTTCTTTCTTGGTATCTGTCCTGCTTGGCTAGTCAGACGCACGTCTATACAGACCTGGTATCTGTCCTGCTTGGTTAGTCAGACGCATGTCTATACAGACCTGGTATCTGTCCTGCATGGTTAGTCAGACGCATGTCTATACAGACCTGGTATCTGTCCTGCTTGGTTAGTCAGACGCATGTCTATACAGACTTGGTATCTGTCCTGCATGGTTAGTCAGACGCATGTCTATACAGACATGAGGAACAGGCGGACACGGCAAACACCTAGCTAGCAGCAATCTGCAGTGCAAGACCAATCAAACTGTCACCAGTGTACTGCACTGCAAACACCAAGACCTAGCTAGCAGCAATCTACAGGACCAATCAAACTGTCACCGGCGTACCTGTGTTCTCACTTCCACCTCATGGTCAGGGTTGGCCTCTACCAGAGTTTTGGTTGAAAACAGGCCCAAATCTGAAACAAACAAACACTCACAAATAAACACTCTTTAACAACCAATAGGAATCCATAAACATTACAACAAAACAAGCATTAACCATGCATGATATTCAGTGCCGGCTGATCTAAAATTACTTTAATGTCAAAGATCCCCCTGCCATTAAACAAGCATGATATTTAGTGCTGGCTGATCTTCTAAAATCACTGCCACTTCAATGTCAAAGACACCCCCCCCCCCCCCCCCTCACTAAACAAGCATGATATTCAGTGCCGGATGATCTGATCCTCCCCGCCATTAAACAAGCATGATACAAAGTGGTCTCAGCAAGAGGGAAAGATCGTCATATACCCCCCACCCCACAACTGCAGGGGTTCATGAAGATCTATACCTGTTGCAAGTGGTGGTGTCAGCTCTGAACGGGTTAAAATGCAAGACAATTATTGCACTGATTTCCACGACACCTGTCTATGAAAACAGATCAAAGTGAATGACACTGATATTTTCCAAGAGGCACAGGTCATCATGGCCCTCACATCCTGTGGGGTTCATGAGGATCTAGGTCCCATGGAGATGGATGGTGTGTGGTGACGGTGCAGTCCTTACCTAGTTTGAGAGCGGCCGCGATGCCTCGTATAACCACCACAGGTTGAGAACTACAGTACTGCTGAAGCTCTGCAGAAAACGCATCCTTCTTGCTTTCCAACTGAACACATGATGAAAAAGCAATTATCAACTCACTTGCAACACATGATGAAAGACAATTATCAAGTCACTTGCAACACAAGATGAAAAACAATTATCAAGTCACTTGCAACACAAAATGAAAAACAATTATCAACTCACTTGCAACACACGATGAAAGACAATTATCAAGTCACTTGCAACACAAGATGAAAAACAATTATCAAGTCACTTGCAACACAAGATGAAAAACAATTATCAAGTCACTTGCAACACAAAATGAAAAACAATTATCGACTCACTTGCAACACAAAATGAAAAACAATTATCAAGTCACTTGCAACACAAGATGAAAAACAATTATCAAGTCACTTGCAACACAAAATGAAAAACAATTATCGACTCACTTGCAACACAAAATGAAAAACAATTATCAAGTCACTTGCAACACAAGATGAAAAACAATTATCGACTCACTTGCAACACAAGATGAAAAACAATTATCGACTCACTTGCAACACAAGATGAAAAACAATTATCAAGTCACTTGCAACACATATAGCCCCACCTGTTTTGAGTGACCACCCTTACAAGAGACTGACTGTCATTAAAGACGTGCTGTCATGAAGGTTGATGTGCTAAATGCTAGCTTGACTTTCTTGTAGTTTGGTTCATCTGCATGTGACAAACACAACAACACACCAGACAGAAACACCCTGGTACCAGACAAACAGAAACTGCGTGGACAGAGGACAAACATACACACAGAACCCTCGTGAATACAATGCAATAGATGCGGACATAAAGACTAGGCGAAGGATACTCACATAAACACTAGGCGTAGGAGGGTTGAGATGCTCCTTGGGCAAGGGAGTCTGTGGGGGTTCAGGGGGGCAGGGAGGGGGCAGGTTGTCCCCGAGAATGCTGATGGTTTGCTTGTGCAGCAGACCTGCAATACACACAATCGTTTGCCATCAAAACACGTCTTTCTGTCAACCCTATATAGCCTGTACATGAATTCATGCTGAAAGTGACAATTGTAAATATGTGCACAGCAGAACCTGTTTTTGAACCACACCTTTATCACATATCACCTGTCACAAAGGATCATCATTTAGGTGTCCACATATCACCTGTCACAAGGGATCATCATTTAGGTGTTCACTTTATCACCTGTCACAAAGGATCATCATTTAGGTGTCCACTTTATCACATATCACCTGTCACAAAGGATCATCATTTAGGTGTCCACAAATGATGACAAGTTTCTGGCCTTCAGTTCACGACTTCTGATGAGAGAGTACCTGTCTCTTACGACCACAAAAAAAGCTCTACTGTAGTGATGCATACAGTCTCTCCCTTACTTTCTTCCACTGCAACAGATTCCCGCAAGTCCCACCAGCTGCAAGGGGGTATGACAATCTATGTCCGCTAATGGCTGTGCCATGCAGGGGGCAATGACAATCTACGTCCCCTAATGGCTGTGCCAGAGCAACTGCAGGTGTTACTTGGAGTGAATCACAGGGGGACACACAAGAATTTCCAGTGTCACAATGTCAAATGATTGATTGATTGTACATTGCTTAGCGTCCTGACAGCAACAAGGCTTTCTCAAAATGTGCCTGTACTGCTTGTGAAAAATAAAAACTAAACACAACATTGAATGTATGTCGCCAGCCGGTCCAATACGTTAAATAAACCTACGATATGGGGCCTAAATAAAGCTAAGACCATTTAGCAACACACATCCAATATCAAGAGCTACAGGCAGCGCAGACAGTAGGGAGAGTTTAAAATAGGAAAATACAGGTGAATGGACCATGGGTAGACAGAAACTCATGCCCCAGAATAGAAAGGAAAGCCCACCCTGTGGGGCTGACCAGGGTGACCCTGGGAACTCAAAAGTAGTTAACCCCACCCAAGTCCCCCAGAGCAGACCCGGGTGGGGGTCGTCACAATGTCAGGTTTGTAATGTACTTGTAATCTGACATGCTTATCCAGGCACCAGAATTGCAGGAAACACTTGCAAATCATGCCAGTCGAACCAAATTCACCTCATTACATTACAGCGTGTACCAGTTGCAGGAGAAAGATCCATCATGGCAGTGCCAGATTTACTTGGCGTCAAGCTAATCTGGCACAGTTCTTCAATTGCATCCAAGTCAGAACTGAAATGGGTTCCAGTCTGTGATTTTGGATCAAACAGCTTTCAGCCTTAAGATCCAAAATCACAGAGCAGCACATAAATGAAAGTCATGCTTACCTAAACCTTTTGTAGTATCCAGAATTTCCTGAGCAGACATTTTGATGTTGAGTTCCTTGGACTTTTTGGCTTTGGGCTCGGGCTGTTTGAACATGGCTCCAGACTCTGTGGTGGCTGTGCCTGCATCTGTTGTCGAAGTCGACGACGATGATGATATGGTGGTGGTGGTGGTGGCTGATGTGCTGGCTGATGATGGTGAGGATGAGGGTTCAGTGACGGGAGGCTGAAGGCTGCGCTTGAGGACGATGCCACACTCCTTGGTTTGAGCGATGGTGTACATAGGTACAGTGGGGCCAGGTTCCGACCATGAACACTTGCTACCAGCGCTCGACCCAGCACAACCCACACTCCCGCTCTTGGCTGGGGAGGTCACCTGAGATGCGGTAGTCATGGAGACTGATGAGGAATGTAATGAAGATGGTGTGGATGTGGGCCCACCACTGCCACCAGCACCACTACACCCAGATTTTGCCCACTTACTGGGGCTGTGTCTGCTGGCCGACTGAGCGGCCCCTGTCCGTGCACCACTGTTACCACAGTAACCCATGCCGTTCCATGCGTAGTACGGGCCACGCATCTGGTTTTTCATGTCTTCCGCTAAAAACGCCTCCTGCTGCATCAGGTACACACTCAAATCATCCTCCGACAAACATCTCCGCTTGGAGGGCGACGCATCTTCCGAGGAATAACCCGGGTATGAGGGCGGGTGGGAGTAGAAACTGTTTGAAGTGGAGGCGGTGGTGCCAGTGGAGGGTGGAATGTGAGAGGAGTACCCCCCTACACTGGGTGTGGTGCTGTGAGGAGGGGGATGGGGGCTGCCACTAGCGGGATGAGAGGTGGGTGGAGCTAAACCTGATCGCCCTGGCGGCAACTCAGTGGGTGGTGGCATGGCTGCAACACAACAAGCACAGATATAATCACAAGCTACAACCATGTTACAAGTGACGATCAAAACATTACTTAGTCACAAGCTGGAACCATGTTACAAGTGACGATCAAAACATTACTTAGCCACAAGCTGCAACCATGTTACAAGTGACGATGAAAACATAACTTAGGCACAAGCTGCAACCATGTTACAAGTGATGATCAAAACATTACTAAGTCACAAGCTGCAACCATGTTACAAGTGATGATCAAAACATTACTTAGGCACAAGCTGCAACCATGTTACAAGTGACGATCAAAACATTACTTAGGCACAAGCTGCAACCATGTTACAAGTGACGATGAAAACATTACTTAGTCACAAGCTGCAACCATGTTACAAGTTAGTTATTTGGGTTTACGCCTAGCAGGCAACTCATGTTACAAGTGACGATGAAAACATTATTTAGTCACAAGCTGACACAATGTTACAAGTTAGGTTAGGTTGTACATTGCTCAACGTCCCAACAGCAACAAGACATTCTCAAGACTGCTTGTGAAAAAAAAAAAAAAAAAAAAAAAAAAAAAAAAAAAAAACCACCAGAATATTGAATGTATGTCACCAGCCGGTCTAATACGCTAAATAAAGCTAAGACCATTTAGCAACACACATCCAATTTCAAGAGCTATACGCAGCGCAGACAGTAGGGAGAGTTTAAAAAAGGAAAATACAGGTGAATGGACCAAGGGTAGACAGAAACACACGCCCCAGAATAGAGGGAAAACCCCACCCTGTGGGGCTGACCAGGGTGACCCTGGGAACTAAAAAGTAGTAACCCCACCCAAGTCCCCAAGAGCAGACCCGGGTGGGGGAGACACTATCTTACAAAATGATGAAAACATACTTAGTCACAAGCTGAAACCTTGTTACAAGTGATGACGAACAAAGACAGTCTAACTGCGTTAGTCACAAGCTGAAACCTTGTTACAAGTGATGACGAACAAAGACAGTCTAACTGCGTTAGTCACAAGCTGAAACTTGTTACAAGTGATGACGAACAAAGACAGTCTAACTGCGTTAGTCACAAGCTGAAACCTTGTTACAAGTGATGACGAACAAAGACAGTCTAACTGCATTAGTCACAAGCTGAAACCTTGTTACAAGTGATGACGAACAAAGACAGTCTAACTGCGTTAGTCACAAGCTGAAACCTTGTTACAAGTGATGACGAACAAAGACAGTCTAACTGCGTTAGTCACAAGCTGAAACCTTGTTACAAGTGATGACGAACAAAGATTCTAACTGCGTTAGTCACAAGCTTCAACCATGTTATCAGTAATGAAAAACAACAAACACAGGCTAAGTCACAAGCTGGAACAATGTTACAAGTGATGACAAACAAAAGTTTGGTCACAAGCCAGAACCATGTTACAAGTGACGATGGACAAACACCGACTTAGTCACAAGCTGGAACCATATTACAATGACGGACAAACACAAGCTCAAACCATGTTACAAGTGACCACGGACAATGAAAATGAAAGCAAGAGTAAATCTGTGATGGTCTGGGATTTAAGACCCCGGGCTCGAAATTAGCGGGGGCCCGGGGCCAAAAACCCGCAAAGTTGATTTCGGGCTCGGAAAGTTGAAAAACGAAGGGCCCGCTTGGCCCGCAAAATAATTCGTCTGCTACAGCTAGCTCTACTCGGCAGTTTCGTATTTGGGCCAAGGGAAGCAACCCACACCGGTGCCCTAAATTTGGACAGAAAAAAAAATAGTATTGTGTTCTTTTTTTTTTTTTTTAATTGTATTTTTAGTTTACTTCTGTTAACTCAAGTGCACATAAGTGTAATATGAATAGATGATTGAAAAAAAAAAAGAAAAGGCAAAATCTGTTTGTTTAACTTTAGTTTATCAGGAAGAGTACTGTTAAGTTTAGTTCCCTTTCATGGTTTTGTTTTGAACTTTTGTGCATTGAGGTCAGATTTTTTGTTAGGTTACTCATATTAAAAATTTAATGATGTGTATTGTGCAATATTCAGTCACAAAACTGAAAAGTATTATACAAGAGACTCACTTGATTTTTTTCTATTTTGTTTAATGGCCATTTCAGGCTCACTAGTCACTGGAATATGTGTGTCACTGAATGTGTGTGTGTGTGTGTTTTTTCCCCTTTTTTGTTGGTAATGTTTGAAAGTGAAAGAAAAGGCAAATAAAAATGACATCACTCAGCAAAATTGGAAATTCAATTGTTTTTATTTTAGATTATCAGACAAATTGTACTTTCTACTTATTATATTGTCAATAATTCTTTTGTTTTTTGTTTGCATTATTTTTCAAAGTTGGGCCCCGAAAGTTGCTTGTGGGCCCTCAAATTTTTCAATCAAGGGGCCCGGTGGCCCCCAAAGAAAAAAGTTAATTTCTAGCCCTGAGACCTCATGGCTTTCAGCCATGATAATTCAAGGGTAGTGCCAGATTAGCTTGGCACCATTAGGCACCAAGCTAATCTGGCACTACCCTTGAATTATCATACACAAATAAACAATGGAAAGAAAATAGAAGAAACATGGTGGACCATACCTTGAGCAGATGAAGTCATGCCAGAGGTAGGGGAATGAAGGCTGGATCCCTGCAAAAAAACAACATTGCACCTTTCAATCATTCCCTCACATTGCTGTATTAGCCCCACCACCATTCAACTACAACAAACACTGACCTTCACGCAGGTACTCATGAGGATCTATGCCTCTTGCAATGGCTGGGGTTGTTTGGTGTTAAATACAACATACACAAAGAGTGCAGAAATACAGTCTGCATCATCCGGCACTCAAGGTGTTGAGGACAATTCAAATGTGTTAACAATGTGTGTGAACTACATCAGGCCATTTGGTGTTGATAAAATCTATAACAAAATCACAGAATGTGTGTGTACATCAGGCCATTTGGTGTTGATAAAACCTATATCAAAATCACAGAAACTGATATAAAAACACAATATAAAACAAATCACAGGAACATTGTTGGATCTGTGTTGAGAAACTAAATGAATTACATGAGGCCATTAGGTGTTGATAAACTGCATTGAGACACTACATGAGGTATTGCACTGAAAAAGTACATGAACTACATCAGGCCATTAGGTGTTGATAAACTGCACCAGAACATGGCTGGATCCTGACAAATTCAGTGTGGTCTCAATGCACAAAAGGTCACTAGGCCAAAGTTGGCAGCCACTAACTGTGTGACGGCCAGCCGTGAGGCAGCCACTAACTGTGCGACGGCCAGCCGTGAGGCAGCCACTAACTGTGCGACGGCCAGCCGTGAGGCAGCCACTAACTGTGCGACGGCCAGCCGTGAGGCAGCCACTAACTGTGCGACGGCCAGCCGTGAGGCAGCCACTAACTGTGCGACGGCCAGCCGTGAGGCAGCCACTAACTGTGCGACGGCCAGCCGTGAGGCAGCCACTAAGTGTGCGACGGCCAGCCGTGAGGCAGCCACTAAGTGTGCGACGGCCAGCCGTGAGGCAGCCACTAACTGTGCGACGGCCAGCCGTGAGGCAGCCACTAACTGTGTGACGGCCAGCCGTGAGGCAGCCACTAACTGTGCGACGGCCAGCCGTGAGGCAGCCACTAACTGTGCGACGTCCAGCCGTGAGGCAGCCACTAACTGTGCGACGGCCAGCCATGAGGCAGCCACTAACAGTGTGACGGCCAGCCGTGAGGCAGCCACTAACTGTGCGACGGCCAGCCGTGAGGTAGCCACTAACTGTGCGACGGCCAGCCGTGAGGCAGCCACTAACTGTGCGACGGCCAGCCATGATGGATGCAGACCCAATGATGTTTTGCGCTCTGGGGTGAGAGATAAGCGACATTTGACCTAGGGCCAACTGACCTTCTGTTGCTGCTGCTGCTGTTGTTGTGAGGCATGCTGCTGGGACACCACCAGCTGTGTCTGAAGCTGTCGTAGTAGCTGCTGCTGCTGCTGATTCAGAGTGTCCTGAAAAACACACATCATGGGAAACCTCAACATACTCTTTCACCAAATGAGACCAATACCAATCCCCAACAGAAAGTAATGTATCCTAGTAACAAGGGTACTACACATGCTTCTATGCTTCATTCACTGCTGCTGAGAGCCAAATAGTATGTAACACGGCACGTGGAAACCATTAATAACAACCTGCTGCTGAGAGCCAAATAGTATGTAACACGGCACGTGGAAACCATTAATAACAACCTGCTGCTGAGATAGCCAAATAGTGTGTAACACGGCACGTGGAAACCATAAATAACAACCTGACAGGCAATAACAGTCACACCTGTAGCAGACAGGCAGTAACAGTCACACCTGTGTCAGCAGACCGACAGAAATGGACACAGACCAAGTCAGTATCTCACCTTGTTAGTAAGCAAGTATTGTAGAAGCTGCATTTGCTGGGGAGTGAGGGGAGGGGGTACGGGGGGCTGCTGAGGGGCAGGCGGGGGCATCTCTGGGGCGTTCTTTGGTGCCTGAAAACAGAGAGAAGCATCCATGCAAAACATAGCAAACTATAAACTATACTTGCATCCAATCACAGCATTCACACCCCATACCATACAAGCAACAACAAGAGGAAAAAAATGCAATCAATGTTGTGTCTTTCTTTCTCATCATTTTTTCTTGACACCATTAAGACACAACAGCAGGAGATGGATCAGCCACTGAAGGGTAGTGCCAAATTAAGTTGGTAAGAAGCTGATCTGGCACTACATTTGATCTATCATAGCCGACATCTCCTGCGGCCGGTACACAGCCTAAATCTATCACGGCTGATCCATCTCCTGTGGCCGGTACACTGCCTAAATCTATCATGGCCGACATCTCCTGCGGCCGGTACACAGCCTAAATCTATTATTTCTGATCCATCTCCTGCGGCCGGTAAACTGCCTAAATCTATCATGGCTAATCTATCTCCTGCAGCCGGTCGACAGCCTAAATCTATCATGGCTGATCCATCTCTTGTGGCCAGTCAACAGCCTAAATCTATCATGGCCGATCCATCTCCTGCGGCTGATCCACAGCCTAAATCTATCATGGCCGATCCATCTCCTGCGGCCGGTCCACAGCCTAAATCTATCAAGGCTGATCCATCTCCTGCGGCCGGTCCACAGCCTAAATCTGTCATGGCTGATCCATCTCCTGCGGCCGGCCCACAGCCTAAATCTGTCATGGCTGATCCATATCCTGCATCCGGTACACAGCCTATATATCAAGGCTGTTCCATCTCCTGCTATGATATGATTCGGCTTCAAGACTGGTCACATGTGTACCCTACAAAATCAGTCAGTGTACAGTCTACACCATGATGCTGCGTGTATGGCCATAGCAGGACAGAGTATGAGGGTAAATCTTTTAGCTGGAGTGTCAGCTCCACAGATTTGTGATCAACTCCTGAACTGTGTTCACATCCCCCACAAAACTGCTGTCTGGTTTGTGTTTATCAACCTTATGGCCTTGAGCTGTATGGTCCAAAATCACAAAGTATTCCTGCATCAAGTTTAGCCCTGATGCACTTACAGCAGGCAAAGGATTGGCCATGATCATTCAAGTGTAGTGCTAAAATAGTTTTGTGACTGATGGTGCCAAGCTAACCTGGCACTACGCTTGAATTATCGCAGTTGGTCCATCTCCTGCAACTGGTAAATACTGACACTTCCAAAATTTGGAAAACATGGTGTTGGGGTTACATTTAGCATTTGTTACTAAAGTACACTGAAAACTGTATCAATGGCTCTTTAAAAATATAATATCTATTGCCAATGCTGCATGAAGTTATTTAACTGCGTAGTAATAAATGAGGTGGCCACCATATGGGGAAAGATCGACCCCATACAGCCAAGACAACTGTTTACAGTACCAGTGGCAGCATGCACAAAGGGGTCAATCAATATGGAGGACCATGATAGTTCAAGGGTGGTGGCAGAAGAGCTTGGCGCCTATAGGCACCAAGCTCTTCTGCCACCACCCTTGAACTATCATGGTCGGAAAAAAGTGTAGACGTCTGTAGTTCACGTACCCGCTTACGATTCTTCTTCTTGTCTGCGCTGTCATCAGCGGAGGTGGCACCCTGTCCTGTCAAACCTGACATGGCGCCCGACATACCGTTCTGCGTCTGTCGTGAGGCACAGAAAACAGCACGGATAATCACTGACTGACAGCTAATGCGATCACTGACTGCCAGCTAATGCGATCACTGACTGAAAGCTTACTAATGATAGGGGCAAGAAAATAACACCAGCGTTCAAACCAGCACCAAGCTCCTAGGGTGCCAATGTAAACAAAGATGGAGTAATGGGTATAGAGAGGGAGAATACAAGACAATGTGTGGAGTGCATTAAAACAAGAGTAGAAATATCTCCTTTACATTTGGCAAAATGCCATTGGACGTCCAGCATTCTGTGGCATGTGCGTAACCAGCCTTTACATGCAAATGGCTGAAAATCCAACCTACAGATGGCACTGGAGATTTCAAATGGCAATGCCATTATTTTCATTTTAGTGCTTTGTCAAAGGTGTTTATGTGCATCTCTCCCAGTTCATAGACTCTCTGCAATGGGCAGTTATTCTTAGATGACACTATTATTAAAAAAGATCGATGATCCAAAATAACTTGTACGTAATAACCATTATCGTCTTGACGGCCAACCACAGAAGTAAACTGTATCATCCTGGGGATGAGCAAAAGACAGCGACACCTGCGATTGCACAGGCTGATGAGAATCTACACCTCGTGCACCCAGGGCGAGTTTTGGAGAGATGACAAAACAAGATGCTTACCTGACCAGGAGTGGCAAGGCCGCCAGTGTTTTGTCGTGAGGTCAGCTCGGCAGGGATAGGGAGGCGCCATGCCTCTTCTATACTGGGAAGTGTGCGGGGCCTGTCAACAAGTAGGTGAAGGTCACAGAAAGAACATTCCACAAGATGCTGGATGCACGTGTATGATGACAGTGAACAAAGTAAATGACAGGGTGGACAGGTGAATGAATGAGTGAGTGGGTGGGTGGGTGGGTGGGTGGGTAGATGGATAGATAAGTAAATACTGCAATAAATAATGAAAAAAATAACTATTTTCATCCAACTAACTTGTTCTGAAGGTTTTGCATGGGGATGTTGCTGAGGTTCTGCTGGAGGAATTTGATCTTGGCAGCTACGTTGGCAGACACGTCATCCTTATTGCGAGTAGCGTTGAGGTAGCAAGCCAGTGCATCACTGGGCTGGTTGCAAGTCTCGTATAGGATAGCCAGGTCTGTCCAGGCGGCCGAGTGCGACTTGTCGAGCTGCACCGCGCAGATGTAAGCCTGCAGTGCATCCATAGGCTGGTTCTGCTGCTGATACAGCACTCTGTACACAAATAACAATCCCATTAATAATAATACCTGTAATAATAATACTAGTGTTGATGTTAACAAAGTACTTTCAATAATAGATCTGAAAATGCATACTTTCAACATGTGAGACATCAGAAATTGATTGTACATTGCTTAACGTCTCGACAGCAACAAGGCTTTCTCAGGACGTGCCTGCACTGCTTGTGAAAAAAAAAACCAGAACATTGAATGTATGTTGCCAGCCGGTCAAATACATTAAATAAACCTAACACATGGGGCCTAAATAAAGCTAAGACCATTTAGCAACACACATCCAATATCAAGAGCTACAGGCAGTGCAGACAGTAGGGAGAGTTTTAAAAAGGCAAATACAGGTGAATGGACAAAGGGTAGACAGAAACACATGCCCCAGAATAGAGAGAAAAACCCACCCTGTGGGGCTGACCAGGGTGACCCTGGGAACTGAAAAATACCTAACCCCACCCAAGTCCCCCAGGGCAGACCCGGGTGGGGGAGACATCAGAAAACCATCAACACACCACTAATCATAAACTGAGAAAGCAAATTCACCAAAGATGGCAATTTGTTTGATTTAAGGACGTACATCAGACAATTCTTTCTCTCTTTTTACCACTCACATCTGTACTTGTCTTCTGGCATACCTCCACATTTCTGCACACCATGTCCTTTCTCATGTTCGGGACGTTAAGCCATGTACAACCAACCAACCTTTCTCATGTTTCAAAAGAAAACAGATTTCTCTCCCTTTGTCTGTCCACTACAACGAAGACATTCAAAATCCCAAGTTTAAAATTGTGTCTTCTAGTTCCACAGACTGACCTGAACGCTAGTGACAGCTCTACCATGACAGTTCAAGGGTAGTATCAAAAGGTTAAAGCAATGGACTGGCCATCCAAACACACAACCCAAGTTGAAAGCGATGGACTGACCATCCAAACACCACAACTCAAGTTGAAAGTGATGGACTGACTATCCATTGTAATGCTGGCAAGTCTTCACTGTGTTCTGCTGCATGTTATTTCACAATTGACATCCAACGTGGCCCTTGTCTGGGTGCAGGGTTACATAGAGCACATAATCCCCCAATGTAGGTCATGGTCGTGGGACACAAGAACTTTTGACATCATCTGAGACATGGCCAACACTAAGTGTGATAACTGCACAGAAACGACTGTGAAGATGAAGGGAAACTGTGTGGACATGGGGTAGCAATGAAACTCTGGCTGTTCACAAACATGCACTTGGTGCTAAGTACTGACCCTATGGAGCACCAGGTATCAGCATTGGCCTCCGACTTGTCAATGGACTGGCGGTAGGAGACGAAGGCATCGTGAACCTTGCCCAGCCTAGAGTAACACCTGGTACAATTAGCAAACGCATCAGATTTTCCAAGCTGTCTGCACAAAATGCATGATAACTGACCACCCCCCCCCCCCCCTCCCTGTGCATGTAGCCAGCGACACTGAAGACTGTCTGTGTACTGTAAACAGTGCCCGTGTAAAGACTGTCTACTGTAAACAGTGCCTGTGTAAAGACTGTGTACTGCAAGCACTGCCTGTGTACTGTAAACACTGCCTGTGTACTGCAAACACTGTAGATTTTCAAAAACCTCAAAATAATGTATATAATATATATAATAATATATACAATAATATCAGCATTCCAATTTTACACTTCAAATCAACACATGAGCCAGAACACAATCTGCTAGTTTGGGAACATTTTCAACAGCAGGCTGCTTAGAATTTTAACCCACCTACATCAATCCCATGAATTTGTTAATGTAAGGACTTATCATGAGTTATCAGTGTTTAATGAAATGCTATGCTACCACACGCAAAGAAACAAAAACACCCATAGATCTTTCAGCACCGCACACATCCTAAGTGGTACATGTATTGCTATGAAATGCTTCAGTCTTACCTCCCTTGCATCACACTGGGACTCTTAACATCAACCTTTCACATGCAATGCACCCCCTTTTCACTAATGACTTGGGCAATGCTAGACCTGATGGGCAATGCTAGGAGCTACCTGATGGGGCAATGCTAGGAGCTACCTGGATACCAGTTCTGGGAGATGGACTGACCATGGCAGTTCAAGGGTGGTGCCTGGAGGTGCACAAACCTTGAAATATTCTGGTAAATATATCTCCACACCTGTAATGCAATCTTCGTTAACCCCAATCATCCTGAGGCTAACAACTTCAAATCTGTACACTGCCATACGCAAGCTACATTACAGTACTTGCAGATAAGGATATAGACCAATGGCTTTAGTTCAAGCGTGGTGCCAGAATAGCTGGGCGCAGAGAGGTGCCAAGCTATTCTGGCACTACCCTTGAACTATTTTTGTCAAATTTATTTCACACACTGGTGTATTGCGAATGATGAGGGTTAATGTGAGGTTGTTTACGGTGTGTACCAATGATTTGATATCATGCGCACCCTTCCTCCTGAATTGTAAACAAGCCTTCTATTACTACATTCCAGATGTGACACACGTTACGCTGCATTTTCCAATCAATTCACTGAGCAGGTGATGCGTGCAAGGTATCAAAAACATTTCTAGCAAACTGACTGACCTGCCAAGCATGTACCATGTTTGCCCGTTGCTACTGTCCAGTTCCACCGATTTGGACAAGCTGTGGATGGCTCGCTGCTCACGGTTTTCCTTCTCGCCCAACTGCGACGATGTATGGTACAGCCAACCTGAACACAGACAAAAAACAGACGATATCAATTGTCAAATCTAAATCATTACAGTTACCTGAACACAATGAAGTCAAATTGAAAACATGACTGTTATCTGAACACAAACTGCAGTACAATTGAAAAGATGACCATTACCTGAACAAAAACTACAGTCAAACTGAAAACATGACTGTCAGCCTAACAAAGACAAGACAGACATCTGTTTTGAGCAACCAAACTTATAAGCGATCACCTGTCACTGGAGACAGTCATTTACATGGCTGTAGCCACTAACCCTAACCCTGGCTGTAGCCACTAACCTTGGCTGTAGCCACTAACCCTAACCCTGGCTGTAGCCACTAACCTTGGTTGTAGCCACTAACCCTAACCCTGGCTGTAGCCACCTAAATGGTGTTTTAATTACAGTAACCATTAAAAAAAACCAAAAAGTTTCTGCTTTTCAAGACTGCTCAAGAGAGACCTCTCTTCAAAGATTTTTTTCTTGCAAAAAAAGGGTTGCTCAAAATAAGTCCATCTGTACAACAGATAGATTAGATATCTCTAGAAAACAAAGCCATCATCTGTAAGAAGCACTCAGCATTCAGATTAAATATCTCTAGAAAACAAAGCCATCATCTGTAAGAAGCACTCAGCATTCAGATTAAATATCTCTAGAAAACAAAGCCATCATCTGTAAGAAGCACTCAGCATTCAGATTAAATATCTCTAGAAAACAAAGCCATCATCTGTAAGAAGCACTCAGCATTCAGATTAAATATCTCTAGAAAACAAAGCCATCATCTGTAAGAAGCACTCAGCATTCAGATTAAATATCTCTAGAAAACAAAGCCATCATCTGTAAGAAGCACTCAGCATTCAGATTAAATATCTCTAGAAAACAAAGCCATCATCTGTAAGAAGCACTCAGCATTCAGATTAAATATCTCTAGAAAACAAAGCCATCATCTGTAAGAAGCACTCAGCATTCAGATTAAATATCTCTAGAAAACAAAGCCATCATCTGTAAGAAGCACTCAGCATTCAGATTAAATATCTCTAGAAAACAAAGCCATCATCTGTAAGAAGCACTCAGCATTCAGATTAAATATCTCTAGAAAACAAAGCCATCATCTGTAAGAAGCACTCAGCATTCAGATTAAATATCTCTAGAAAACAAAGCCATCATCTGTAAGAAGCACTCAGCATTCAGATTAAATATCTCTAGAAAACAAAGCCATCATCTGTAAGAAGCATGGAGCTGCTCAAGACATAGATGACTGCAAAACCTTACAGGCCACAGGCCGGAAACATGAATAATTCAAACCCAACTATTGGCTTGGACCATTCACCGCCGTGAGATGGCCTCAGTTGCCTGCTCGGCGTTTAACCCCAATAACTAACTACTTATAATTCAAATGATTGATTGATTGATTGATTGTACATTGCTTAACGTCCCGACAGCAACAAGGCTTTCTCAGGACGTGCCTGCACTGCTTGTGGAAAAAAACAACCAACTAAACAGAACATTGAATGTATGTCGCCAGCCGGTCAAACACATTAAATAAACCTAACACATGGGGCCTAAATAAAGCTAAGACCATTTAGCAACACACATCCAATATCAAGAGCTACAGGCAGTGCAGACAGTAGGGAGAGTTTTAAAAAGGCAAATACAGGTGAATGGACCAAGGGTAGACAGAAACGCATGCCCCAGAATAGAGAGAAAAACCCACCCTGTGAGGCTGACCAGGATGACCCTGGGAACTAAAAAATACCTAACCCCACCCAAGACCCCCAGTATAATTCAAATGAAACGCTTCATTAAATAAAGAACATTCTCAATCCGTCCATCAGCTTCATCCGTCTACAAGAAGCTTAGATTCAATACGCCCCCTAAGCAGCAAGATGAAAACATGCCCATTCAGCTTTAGGATGAACGTGTTCCCCCCACCCCCCCCCCCCCCCCCCCCCCGCCCTACCCCAGCTTTAGGATGAAAAGGTGCCCCTGTAGCTTGAGGCCTGTTGTTGGCGCCCCCACCCGGGTCTGCCCTGGGGGACTTGGGTGAGGTTAACTACTTTTTAGTTCCCAGGGTCACCCTGGTCAGCCCCACAGGGGGGTTTTCCCCTCTATTCTGGGGCATGTGTTTCTGTCTACCCTAGGTCCATTCACCCGTATTTTCCTTTATTATACCCTCCCTACTGTCTGCACTGCCTGTAGCTCTTGATATTGGGTGTGTGTTGCTGAATGGTCTTAGGTCTATTTAGCTATTAGACCGGCTGGCGACATACATTCAATATTCTGTTGGTTTTTTTATCACAAGCAGTGCAGGCACGTCCTGAGAAAGTCTTGTTGCTGTCAGGATGTTATGCTATGTACAACCAACCGTCCTGTTGCTGGCCAAGATGATTGTGATATACATCCTCATATTAAGAATTATTCTGTGATAATTGTCTCCATCTATGTTATATCTATGCTAGGTCATCAAATCAACATCAACCTCAATCTGTTCAAGATCTCTCAGTGCATAATAATCCACACACACATTTTCGTGGCATGAGTGTCTGCCTGATGTCAAATTGATCTTACTGCCACTAACATTTCACACTTGAGCGATGAATCACTGGCAATCACCACATTCTGCATGTACATATGGCTAGGTGCCCACTGCAACTGATTGTATTGGTGCAAAGAAAAAACTAGTGCACACTCAGTTACATACAACACACATCACTGATGTATGGGCGCAAATGTTAACCCTTGTGTGTGTAGCCACCAGCTCTAACCAGTACTGGTGGATGCATGCACAAAAGAGGGTTACACAGTATCATGTACAGATATGTACTTGCAGTGCAGTCAGTTACTCGGATCTCACAGTATTTATGTCCCATGATGGCAGAGATCGTTCACATTTCCATTTCCACTGAGGTAGTCACTAGGGGTTTGGACTATGCATGTAGACTTGCTAGCCTAACTCCTAACCTCTGGGCCAAAATCAATATGTATCAAATCTATTTTTATATCTCTGTTCCGCGCTACGTAGTCTTTTCGGTTTGCAAGCAGCGTAAAACATCCCAAATCCTTGCTGGGTTCATGACGATCTAAGATGCTTGCAAAACCTGCAAATTCACATTTGTCTTTCATAGGCACAGGTTGAGATCACAAGGGTTTTACTGTCAGTCTGCCAATACATCAAAGAGAAGGCCATCCGATCTTAGTGTACAACTGAACTACAAAACTGTACATGACTCTAGCCTTGAACAACAGAACTGTACATGACTCTAGCCTTCAACCACAGAACTGTACATGACTCTAGCCTTCAACCACAGAACTGTACACGACTCTAGCCTTGAACAACAGAACTGTACATGACTCTAGCCTTCAACCACAGAACTGTACATGACTCTAGCCTTGAACAACAGAACTGTACATGACTCTAGCCTTGAACAACAGAACTGTACATGACTCTAGCCTTGAACAACAGAACTGTACATGACTCGAGCCTTGAACAACAGAACTGTACATGACTCGAGCCTTGAACAACAGAACTGTACATGACTCCAGCCTTGAACAACAGAACTGTACATGACTCCAGCCTTGAACCACATAACTGTACACGACTCGAGCCTTGCCTGTCCTCTGCAAGGGACATAGATCGTCATGAAAATGCACATCCCCTACAAACTCTGGGAGTCGGACGGCTCTACGACTTGCGAAGCCAAGCCCGTCTCCCTCATGCTGAGGAGGTAAACATTCAGACTACCAGAGCATCTGTGAAGTGTACACGAACTTGACCGACTGACCTCTCGCCGCGGTGACGCTGTGGTAGCAGTGCATGGAGAACGGGGCAACGGCCGGTCAATGACCAAAGGAAATCAGGTCAACTCCTTGGTTTGCTACTACACCACTTCGCCGCCACAACCACCATTACATTCAGTATGTTCTGTTCCGTTCACCTATTTATTTCAACCTCTCAGCCTCGAACTGTTTAAACTACTATCACCATACATTAATGCACTGTTAGAGCTTAAACTACCGTCACGTGCAGTTCAGACACAAGGCCAAAACCGACTTTTCTCTAAAATGCGGCCTCTTTTTTTCCTGTTTCGCAACCACCCTCCCCCTCTCTTCCGGTCTTCGTCTCGAAACACTCTTCTCTCTCTCTCTCTCTCGGCCCCAATGTCTCGGTCTCCCTCCCTCCCTCCCTGTCTCCGTCTCTCCCTTAATGTCTGTCTCTCGCACGCGCACATAGGCCTAGTCAAGTCACCAGCAGGCGACAGAGAATGCGCGTGCGGCCAAAACGCACGTGCACTTGTCAGGGCAGATCAATAAAGCACGGGGCTATTTTAGACAGTTGCGCGCGCAGTACAAAACAGGTTTGCAATGTATGAAGCACGTTTCATATGCAAGAGACAAAAATATTCGGCCTGTGTCACATGTCTGTGGAGATCATGTTTGGAACTAAGTGAACATGTGTCGCGTGTAAGGCCACCCCGACCCCCCCCCCCCCCCCCCCCCTCCTCCCGAATCACTGAAACGATTTAAATAAGCCTTGAACAAAAAGGAATTATGCATATCTGACATTAAACTTTCAGACAGTCTGGGCCTAACTCGGCACCAAAAATAACCTTATCATGTAAAGTAAACTGACACTGAACAGCAGTTTATTAAATGAAACCCTTGGCCGATATCATGCTAAAAATAACGAGATCCCCGGCCCAAGATGACGAAAACTAAACCCCTTGTGGTTGCAGTCACCAGTACTGTGAACAGTACCATCACACACTACTGTGAACAGTACCATCACACACTACTGTGAACAGTACCATCACACACTACTGTGAACAGTACCATCACACACTACTGTGAACAGTACTATCACACACTAAAGTGAACAGTACCGGGGGTTGTATGCACAAGGGGGTTAATACAATTGTATGCAATCTAGCAACCACTTATCTGGACAAATCTGCAGAAACGGATACCACGATTTTCCTGTATGGGAAGACCAAAGAAGGACAAAACATAATTATTCATTTCATTATTTCCACGTTGGCGTGTTTTGAGGAAGCCAGTTTTTGTGCATTTCAGTTGACAAGGATGATTTGTCAATACATTTGATACCGGGGAACATTTTCACTAGTCTTGTAAGACTAAAAGACTTTTAAAAGAATCTTCAGGTAAAGAAACTAGGGCTGTGTTCTATTGTCGTTTTTTTAACCAATTTCCTTGAATACGATAAAACATACTGTCAATTATCTTTTATATGACGAGTTTCTGACTGTATTTTTCATTGTAATGTTGATAAATGACTTATTCATAAAGTGAATGTCATTCCCCCGTCATGCGGAACTAGTCTGACTGACCAGTGATCGATCTGAAGCTAACTTATCCATGCATGCAAGAACAACTCGTAAACACCTTCCAAAGCACGTTTCTACCTGCTCCAAAACTCATGGATATATTATATTTGCAGACCATTATGCTGTGAACATGGAGCGCATGTTTACAGAACTGCTTGTCATAGGAGTACAGCCGGTCGTTGCAAAAGCAAACCTGCTTTCTATCGTTTGCATGGCTCATAAAAATCTATGCTTTTGCTGACCGAGATAAGCAGACCTAGCTCTTCCTCAAATACTGCAATCGTGTCAACAAATCTATGTTGTCTCTTGACTATGTGAACTGGGTAGGAGGCGATCATCGCATTTTGCGCGAACTGCAAACTGCACATTTCTAAAAGCGTTCTGTTTAAATAGTCTGATGGTATTTCAAAACTGGAAAAAATATCAATAGGAACCCTGTTTGACTCGGAATCTGTCTTAGGAATGCACCTGGCTCGTAGATACCGCTGACGCAAATCTGCAAACAGTTGAGAAATTCAGCGACAAGAACCAGACGTCAAAGGTTACGACTAGTGACCTTGGGATTATCGGGTAGCCAATCAGACGGCTGGAAATGATAATGTCGTCAGATCACATAGTGCCGTTGCGTCACAACAGTATTTGCAATGCTCAGCGCACTTTTAATCAATGAGTGTGCGGTTCTACTGTATGTAGCACTGACGCAAGTCATGTCTTAGTTACTCGGGTGGATGACAGACTTTGATGTTAAAAAATCAAACCCGCAGTAACAGCGCGGATCTCTATCAGCATGAGGCCTGAGACTCCTCGTGACGCCGTGTATCTGCAATGGCTCATGAGAATCTATGCCTCTGGAGATTTTTTGGCGTCCCCCTAACGACCGACCATCGTCACAACACAGCCCAATGTCACCACATTCCAAGTGGAGTACGCGACGGCCAACACTGCAATGCACGGTTTGTACGGGGGCGGACAGGATTCTCTCGTACAATCGTAATCTGTGCGCGTGCGATCGTGCGCACCTCTGTGTGTGTGTGTGTGTGGTGTGTGTGTGTGTGTGTGTGTGTGTGTGTGCGTGTGCGTGCGATCGTGCGCACCTGTGTATGCGCGCGTGCGAGCATGCGCACGCGGAAAGAATTCAGAACAATTAGCAGGAATCCGGACCAAAAAGGTGACTGCCAAGCGTGTAAAATGTAGAGAAGAACCCAACGGAGAAAGAAACACACTTTGATTAATATTAATAAATTGTATTGTAACTGTCTTTCCTAAGCGCGTTTCTTTCTCCGCTGGGTTCTTCTTTTAATTAGCAGGAAGTTAGCATGGGCTTTTAGTTTTACTCAGCAAGGGCTAGTTTTTCCACACGCTTACTTGTAAAACGCAGACTGTCTGATAAGAGTCTAACTCAGGTGTACGTACTCGCCCGTACCACTCAGTATTGTAACCTCAGCCTATTTCACTAAGCTTCTTATTAGGCCTACTAGTACATTCAAAGACGCTATCTCCGCCGACACAAAGTTCAACCTAAAGGAAAAACAATTAAGGACATACAATCTCCGCCCCCGCCCCCCCCCCCCCCCCCTCCCCCTACAATTCACATCATGAATTCTACAAAGGACCACGCCCAAAGTAAATTCCACTTCAACTTAGCTTGTTAGTGAAATCCAACTTCTCTGCCTGCTTAGCAGTTGATGGCACTGGATTGTCTGGGGGAGGTGGTTGGGGCGGGGGTAGTATAATCACTTGCAATGTAACTGACCCTGACTACCTTCTAATCGATCGCTTCTGTAGCTGCATGGCAAAACTGGATTGTTGGGTTAGGCAGTGGCTTAAACCCGACGACTCTCTATGTGAGGAGATGATAACGCTAGTAAAGGTTACAGAAACACGACCCTCCAGCAAGAGGAAACGATGCTCATGGTCCCACGCGAGTGCACAACATGCTCATGGTCCCACGCGAGTGCACAAGCTCATGAGAATGTATTGCTCTTGCCGAAGCACTATTGTCTATCCGATATTGAATGGTACAAGCATTGCTCTTCGCCGCCGTGCAGTCTGACGCTAAAATGCAAACGCGGGCGGAAATCCAAGCACATACACTCTCAACAATTCGAGTAGCTATACAGGATCTTTTCTGTAACGCAAACTGTATTTTCTGCCGCATCTTCACGAATGAATGAAAAGAATGATATGAATGAATCGCCAACCGCATCGTCATGCGGCTATGAACGATCATCTTGACGGTTTGTTTTCTAAAAGGTAAAGATGGGTGCGTCCAAAAATAAGCTTTGGAAACCTGATTGGCTTGACATCCGCACTCCCGATACTTACTTACTTACTTACTTACGCCTGTCACCCCTACCCGGGTATAGGCCGTCGACGAGAGACCTCCAGCAACTCCTGTCCTGTGCTTCTCCTTCGATTCTACTCCAGGTGGTTCCCAGTCTCTTGATGTCTGCTTGGAGGTCTCGACGCCAGGAGTTTCTCGGACTACCTCTTTTCCTCTTTCCCTGGGGGTTCCATGGCAATGCCTGCCTAGTGATACTGGAAGCTGGCTTTCTCAGACTGTGACCGATACATGGTCTTGACGTTCCATGTGCCCATGGTTGTGTCCCTGGATAGAGAGAGGCGGCTCGGTCCTGTGGCTTCCGGCTTTCACCACAGCTTTCACCTTCCTCCTCCAGGAAAGGAATTACTGTTAGTCTTTTCGTCGGCATTTTTGTAGCTATTTCCTTTTTTGCAGGGTGGGGAAGCTACCCCCACGCCCAACCCCCTTACTAGGAGGACCAGGGGTTTTCTGTCGGGGTCACCTTCCCTTAGACCATGTTGGTTCACGGCACCTTATTTCATTCGGTGCACCCCTCTCACGAGGGACCCCTATCCACCACCCAGGGTACGCGCCTCAACGCCATATGGTCCCAGCGCGAGGGCACTCCCGATACAGCCCGGAATATCGATGGCTACCTTGGGGAACGTAACGGAGCCGTGTTACTGCCCCCTGTGTGAACCCCCGTATGTGGCACAGGAAAGTGTGTTATTTGAAACAAAAGTGAAAGTAAACTTGGTCCCTCTGCGCAGCACTGTTGTAGGTCTTGCACGTTTCCACTGCCGACTGCGTTTAACTGATTCAGCCCGACGGCCGTATTCCCCAAATTTTGGAGGTGTATGCACCAATTGCAGGAGATGGATCGACCTTGATAATTCAAGGGCAGTGCCAGATTAGCTTGGCGCCGACAGGCGCCAAACTAATCTGGCACTACCCTTGAATTATCATGGTCGACCCATCTCCCGCTGTAGTGCGTCAGGCCTGAATGGGTTAAAGAAATGACAAGTGACAAAAGCTCCACATGTTCCGTGCTACCAATCCCACGAACAAGACCATGTCGCCCCAACGCCCTACTGCACAAGACGGCTCGACCGCGATAATGCAAGGCCTCAAGGCACCAAGCTAATCTGGCACTACCCTTAAACTATCATGGCCGATTCATCTCCTGCGACTGGTATAGTCGTTAGATGACACTTTCAAAAGGCGGCCGCGGGCTCAGATCTGTTAAAGCGGACAGCCTGCAAAGCCAAACAAACAAACAAGCAGATGTGTGTGTGTGTGTGTGTGTGTGTGTGTGTGTGTGTGTGTGTGTGTGTGTGTGTGTGTGTGTGTGTGTGTGTGAGAGAGAGAGAGAGAGAGAGAGAGAGAGAGAGAGAGAGAGAGAGAGAGGCGGTGGCTTGGTGGTGGACTGACGAGAATCGGGGAGAGTGGGGGGAAGGTGGGGTAACCAAATGTTTGATTTTCAGTTCTTACCGTGTCTGTCAATGTCCCAGTTTCCCAGTTTCATGTCGGCCTTGCCGTCAAACTGGATCAATGACCTAAAGCACAAGCTACAAGTTTTGTGGCCAGGCCATTATGTGGAGGTCGACTGACAAGACGTCCTGCACCAACCTACATTCTTCATCTAAGTCAGGTCACAATGTGGCTTCTTGTCTTGTATCGATCTAGGTCAGGTCACAAAGGCTTCCTGTCTTGTATCGATCTAGGTCAGGTCACAAAGGCTTCCTGTCTTGTATCGATCTAGGTCAGGTCACAAAGGCTTCCCGTCTTGTATCAATTTTTGTTGGGGCCCACCCTCAGCCAGTGACATATACTGCTCACAAATAGTAAGATATATTATTAACTTTTCAGCTTCAATTACTAAAAGTTCTCAGTTCGTACTGACCTACCATTTCACAATATTCGTGTGACATATAGTGCTGGCGAAAAGTAAAGGTCGTCATACTTTCAGTTTGAATCACTAAAATGTCCCAAAAAGGGTAAACAAAAATCAGACCAAAAAAAGGTGACGGCAGTTTGCAGATGTTTGGGGACATTTTAGTAATTCAAGCTGATATTATGACGTCATTTACTTTTGTCAGCCCTACAGGTACGTTGCACCCATGTTGTGAAAGTAGGCCAGTGGGGTGGCCAATCACGGATATAACCCATTTTGAGAACTTTCAGTAATTGAAGCTGAACAGTTAAAATACCTTACTATTTGTGAGCAGTATTATATTCATACAGAGATCACATCACGAACGAGGAAGTGGGAAGCAGAATCAGGCAAGCCATCGGGCCCTATGAAGACTTATTAGCCATTGTGAGAAAACGCAAACTGAAGTGGTATGGGCATGTCACACGTTCAGCAGGGCTTGCCAAAACAATCCTGCAAGGCACTGTGCAAGGAGGACGAAGGAGAGGAAGACAGAGGAAAAGATGGGAGGACAATATCTCAGAGTGGACAGGACCGAAGATGGGCGATACGATAAGAATGGCAGAGAACAGAGAGGAATGGAGGGAGCTGGTTGCCAAGTCATCAGTGGTGCCCCAACGGTCGGCAAGACTAGATACATAAGATAGATTAGATAGATGTCACTCTGGCTGAGGTTGGGTTAGTCGACGCCACGGTTGGGACCCGAATATCTCCACCGACCTTCAGGTTTGGGCCACCCACAGCAGATTTGTCTCGGTTTAACCCATATCATACTGAGGCTATAAGCTTCAAATTTGTACACTGCCATATGCAAGCTACATTACAGTACTTACAGATAAGGATATAGACCAATGGCTTTAGTTCAAGGGTGGTGCCAGAATAGCTTGGCGCCTAGAGGCGCCAAGCTATTCTGGCACTACCCTTGAACTATTTTAGTCAAACTTATTTGACACACTGGTGTATTCCGAATGATAAGGGGTAACACACATTCTACCCCAGCACCGAAATCCCCAAATGTTGCAGTTGTCCTCTGAAGACTGCATTGCAGAGCAGGACACAGATCGACCATGATAGTTCAATGGTGATGCCAGAATAGCTCGGCGCCCATAGGCGGTCAGTCAGTCAGTCAGCCCATAGGCGCCAAGCTATTCTGGCATCACCCTTGAACTATCATGGTCGATCCTTATCTTGCTGTGGTGTGTCTGGGGCAAAACAAGTTAATCATGTCAGTCTTTCTGAGAAAAATTTCTCCGTGTGAAAGTGACCATCAGTAGATCCTCATGAGCCTCTGACAGAACTAGTCCAGTTGTTACTGAACACGTGGCAACTCAGTGAAAGCAAAGTTTGTTCATCTGCAAAAGGTGCAGAGAGCCCGAAGCGTCTCACGAGGAACTATGGCTCAGTGTTGATTGCGCCGGGCATAGTAGATCGTATCCGTCCGAGGCGTCTTCCGTCCTTGACCGGGTCAGTATGGCAGTCTATGTGCCTGGCCCCGCTTTTAGCGTAGTATCTATACTCCTTGGTCGGTATCGGCTGTCTACGTGCAGGATCTCGCGTGCGTACGTGTGTGTGTGTGTGTGTGTGTGTGTGTGTGTGTGTGTGTGTGTGTGTGTGTGTGTGTGTGTGTGTTCCGACCAAAAAGCTAAATTCCGATGAGATTACTGGCAAATGATAAGGCATGCAGACGACCCAGTAACCACCCCCCCCCCCACCCCCAGCTTTACCCCTCTACCTCAGTATGACGTAAAATGTCATAAGATATACAAGTGGGGCAAAGGCTCTGGTACTTTGCTGGTCCTTGTCAGGGTCAAACACGTAGTGTGTGTGTGTGTGTGTGTGTGTGTGTGTGTGTGTGTGTGTGTGTGTGTGTGTGTGTGTGTGTGTGTGTGTGTGTGTGACGGCACATTATTTCCGCTGTGGAGTACTGTGACGCGCATGTGAAATGCATGTGAAACATGGAGACGAAACTGAGCTGGCAAGGAGATCCGTAAGAGAGAGAGAGAGAGAGAGAGAGAGAGAGAGAGAGAGAGAGAGAGAGATGTTGGTTTCACTTTCCATGTCACGGAAATCAATATTCGATCATTCGCTAAGCCCCGGACCAGAGGGACTCTAGGCTAGCCTGGCACTATATTCAGCTATCACACCCCACCGGCCTCCCGTGACTTGTACAAGATTAATAACATACTTTTTTTGTTATGAATCTGCTAGTCCAACCGGGAGAAACAATGCGTAGTTCAATGTCACAACAGTCGTCACCGACAGATAACGATTAAGTGTGCACGCGCACAGACGCACGTGCTCTAACCGTCTGTCCAACTGAAAGTGGCACAGGTCCTCAAGAGCCCCCGCAAATATGAGAATCTATGCCTTTTGTGGAAAGAAGTTTGTATCTGTGTGAATTTACTTAAGGTAGCCCCCGCAAATATGAGAATCTATGCCTTTTGTGGAAAGAAGTTTGTATCTGTGTGAATTTACTTAAGGTAGAATGAGTTAGAAGGCATTGAGACAGAGCGTGTCCGCGCGGTATGTTGCGTCATGGATAGTACTAGTTTACAGGCCACAGCGCGATGGGGAAGTTGGGTACACGAAACCCCCAACATGGACAAGACATCGATACACAGTGACAGACTACCAGTACCGGACACACACACACACACACACACTGACAAAACGTAGATCCAGTAGTGCCTCTCTGTAACGGGGGTGGGGTGGGGGTGCTGTATAAAGTAAAAGTACAAAAGGTGGAGTGCAGTACCTTGGTTCTCCCTGTTCTCCCTATCATCTCGCTCCGTAGTCTTGGACAAGCGACGTGTACCGCGGCATCGGATCCCCAACCGGATTCCGTTATCCAGCACCCGACACTCCAGCACTGAGGCGGTCATTGCCAAGCACCAAACAAAGCTTCACTTTTCAACACAATGATCCGTCACGATCCAATCACAACCGTCTGTTCAGTCTTTCCGAGGCTCAGCCAAACCAAGTTACACACAACGTAGATGCCGTTCACGGTGAAAGCTGGTTCCCCAACACTGAAGGGGTCATCGTCAATGACCAAAGATCTCTTCTCGTCTAAAGAACTTATTCTCCCATTGTCCACGTATTCAGGACAGCAATTTTCACAATGATCACAGTCACTCTTCGGAACAAAAGTGCGTTAGAAAATCCCGTTTCTCGTAAACGCCCAGCACTCGTGAATCAGTGCTCAGTCGGCTGGTGTGAATGTCGACTGCACTCGTGGCCTGCGCGTACACGGAAAGTTTGGCCAGTAGGGGAAGCCCGACACGCCGCACGTCATGTTTCGCAACACCCCAAAACCGTTAAGCGATTGGCGACAACTGATACGCCTCTCACACTCAACAGGATGTCGTCACAGTACTAACAATAGCGACAAAGACAAATGATAGTACACACAGTCAACGGATGTGCAAGACAAGCAAGTAGGTTGTCCATTGACAAGAAAAGAACTAAAAATTGACGAGTCTACCATTACTACTAGATCAGAACTGAGGTGGCTACACACGTGGCTTTCAGCTAAACTGTGCCCAGTTGCCAGAGCAGACGACAGTTATATTCCCGCCCCTCTACCCACGTCTGACAAATCACGCGCATGCGCACGGAGCTGCCTTATTTCGATTGGTCGATTCCGACTTGCGTAGGGAAAGCAAGCCGCAGACAGAAATAACCGAGGCAGAAGGTGTTTTTTGACTCTCGGTTTTATTACACTCAAGTCCAAACCTCACACCTCAACGAACTCTCTTGGAGGAAGGAAATGCGCCTGCTGTCAGTAAGTGACCTAGATCCTACAGGCGCTTATGAGGATCTATGTCTCTTGCCCTCCATCTACAGGCGCTCATGAGGATCTATGTCTCTTGCCCTCCATCAGCAGGCGCTCATGAGGATCTATGTCTCTTGCCCTCCATCAGCAGGCGCTCATGAGGATCTATGTCTCTTGCCCTCCATCAGCAGGCGCTCATGAGGATCTATGTCTCTTGCCCTCCATCAGCAGGCGCTCATGAGGATCTATGTCTCTTGCGAATATAACTAGTTGCCAGAATGCAATAACAATGGATGCAACCTACTTTCGCATCGCATTACATAATCTGTATCTTCTTCCAGAGGGAGATTAATGATTGAGCTGCAACAGTTCTTAGAGAAAGTCGCTAGGAAAACAGTTGTTTCAATTTCTTCTGCAACACTAGAACATGTTGCGATGTCTGGGAAAGCGGCGGAAACCAACATGCAGAAAATAGGTCAGGAATGACGCTCAAGTTGAACATTAAAATTGCTGTGCTTGCGAAAGCAGACCTTAAATGGAATTTTGCCCTTTCAATCGATTATTTCTGTTGTTGACAATATGTTACTGAGCTGTTCACGTAAGCCATATGCAAGTCTTTCTAGAAACAGAGGATGAAACATTTAAAACCGGAGAGATTATGTATCTAACGGAAAGAAATGACGCATACAAAGTCCTGTGAGAGGGGACGCTATTATACGTGGTCTAACTGTCTTCCTCTTTGGTGACACCGCTTGTAACCCTCTACATTCGGAATACACCAGTGTGTGAAATAAGTTTGACTAAAATAGTTCAAGGGTAGTGCCAGAATAGCTTGGCGCCTCAAGGCGCCAAGCTATTTTGGCACCAACCTTGAACTAAAGCCATTGGTCTATATCCTTATCTGCAAGTACTATAATGTAGCTTGCATAATTATAGCAGTGTACAAATTTGAAGCTTTTAGCCTCAGGATGATATGGGTTAACATTACATGACACGATCATTATTCTAAAATAATAATAATAATAATAATAATAATAATAATAATAAATGGTTAAATTATTATTCGTACTTAGTTTATATTATTATTATTATTATTATTATTATTATTATATTTTTTAATACATTAGCAGCACTGGACACGGCGCTACAGCCCAATATTTAGCACGCGGCTTCTCAGCACTGGGCACGGAGACATCAACTGTGGAGTAAAAAGAATTCAAACATGGGAGGGGGTGGGGGGGTGGAGGTGGGACATTCACAATGGACCACACTGGATTGGCTGCCGCTGATCAGCGTTAGTGAACAGCGAGAGAGACAACCACTGTGACGACGTGCCAGGAGAAAATACTGATAATAAACAAGTTGTCGGACGCCTACAAACAAAATACTGATAATAAACAAGTTGTCGGACGCTGACAAACAAAATACTGATAATAAACAAGTTGTCGGACGCCTACAGACAAAATACTGATAATAAACAAGTTGTTGGACGCCTACAGACAAAATACTGATAATAAACAAGTTGTCGGACGCTGACAAACAAAATACTGATAATAAACAAGTTGTCGGACGCCTACAAACAAAATACTGATAATAAACAAGTTGTCGGACGCCGACAAACAAAATACTGATAATAAACAAGTTGTCGGACGCCGACAAACAAAATACTGATAATAGACAAGTTGTAGGGCGCCTACAAACAAAATACTGATAATAAACAAGTTGTCCGACGCCTACGACAAAATTCTGATAATAAACAAGTTTAGAGCCCAAGACTATTCCCCGACCCTCTCCTAACCGTCACACCCTCCCCCCTCGAAAAACAAACTGTAACCCATCTAGTCCCAACGCACTAAGGAGATGGATCGACCATGATAATTGAAGGGTAATGCCAGAAGAAGACTATGAGGACGGGTGACGACGTGGAAGCAGAAACAAGCTACTGCAGTCCTCAACGTGTAAGCAACTCCCCTCCTTTCAAGGCCGCTCGACACCCCACTGACCGGAACCCATGTACACCGCCTTATCGAGTTTTCTTTCCGTGTAGACGCAGTGGCTGAGCTACTTGGGAGCATCTGGAATGACACTTTCCACCGGCAGTGCAAGCAAGTACAGCCAGCAAGTTTCTTCTGCATGCCACACCTAATTATGTCCCCCCCCCCCCCCCCCCCCTACACACACACTCACATTTTCATCCTGTTTTGAACTGTACTGGACGTTTGACAATTTCTCCACTAACCCGCACCTTCCTGTCTCCCACTACCCACTCCTACCCCCCCCCCCCCCCTCTCCCCTTCATCTCCCTTCTCTGCACTTTTGCAGGTGCGCGCAGTTCAATCGATCGGGAAGTCTGGAGGTCGCGCCAGCCGCCGATCGATTGGAAAAGCAGCAACCTATGACGTTGTATGGCGCGAGAATGCACGCGCTGTGACGCGATCTGATCTAAAGATGATACCAGCGACCATATTGTTGGTCTCAGACGCTTCCGTCTTCAAGAGACATAGACTGTCATCAATTGTGAGTGTGCAGGGTCTGATGAGACTCCGTGTCTTGCTGTGTGTCGTGCGCGACATTCACTCCTCATATGCAGGCGGTCCTTGGACTTCAGCCCTAACAGAGATTAAATCGGGGTGCAAGTCTGACGACGTGTGTGTTGCAACTACATTAGTAGTTTTAATGGCATATTGTCTATTGGCATATAATCTGTCTGGCATTACAGCAGTCTGAAAAACAACCAGAACCTTTGATATCACCTATCATGTCAACACACCAGTCAGACAAACAACTCGGTTGTTCATGTGCACGACCAGAAAAACAACCAGAACCTTTGATATCACCTAATATGTCAACTGAAATCAAACACACAACTCGGTTGTTCATGTGCACGTACACAAAAACAAATACTCAAAAGAACTGTTGACTCTGAAGCGGATTATCGCAGAATTTGCGGGGGAAAAATGCTTCACATTCTGGAACCACTCAAGTCGCGGGCGCCAGGTCGACCTTATTTGGTATTGAACTCTCCACTGTGCTCATAGACGTGTCGACAAGGACGTGCAAGACACAGACAGTAAGACCACACAAACGTCAAGGACGTGCAAGACACAGACAGTAAGACCGCACAGACGTCAAGGACGTGTAAGACCACGCTGTCAGTAAGACCACACAAACGTCAAGGACGTGTAAGACCACGCTGTCAGTAAGACCACACAAACGTCAAGGACGTGTAAGACCACGCTGTCAGTAAGACCACACAAACGTCAAGGACGTGTAAGACCAAGCTGTCAGTAAGACCACACAAACGTCAAGGACGTGTAAGACCACACTGTCAGTAAGACCACACAAATGTCAAGGACGTGTAAGACCACGCTGTCAGTAAGACCACACAAACGTCAAGGACATGTAAGACCACGCTGTCAGTAAGGCCACACAAACATCAAGGACGTTTAAGACCACGCTGTCAGTAAGACCACACAAACGTCAAGGACGTGTAAGACCACGCTGTCAGCAAGGCCACACAAATGTCAAGGACGTGTAAGACCACGCTGTCAGTAAGACCACAAACATCAAGGACGTGTAAGACCACACTGTCAGTAAGACCACACAAACATCAAGGACGTGTAAGACCACGCTGTCAGTAAGGCCACACAAACGTCAAGGACGTGTAAGACCACGCTGTCAGTAAGGCCACACAAACATCAAGGACATGTAAGACCACGCTGTCAGTAAGGCCACAGGCACACAAACATCAAGGACGTGTAAGACCACGCTGTCAGTAAGGCCACAGGCACACAAACATCAAGGACGTGTAAGACCACGCTGTCAGTAAGACCACACAAACGTCAAGGACGTGTAAGACCATGCTGTCAGTAAGACCACACAAACGTCAAGGACGTGTAAGACCACGCTGTCAGTAAGGCCACACAAACGTCAAGGACGTGTAAGACCACGCTGTCAGTAAGACCACACAAACGTCAAGGGCGTGTAAGACCACGCTGTCAGTAAGACCACACAAACGTCAAGGACGTGTAAGACCACGCTGTCAGTAAGACCACACAAACGTCAAGGACGTGTAAGACCTCGCTGTCAGTAAGACCACACAGACCTGTGGACAATGTGTGTCGGTCTGTGACTATGCGCCTGATGGCCTTGACCTGTACAGTCCAACATTACAGCCGGGCACACGTTAGACATGTCACGTGACGGCGGACGAGCGCGAATCACGGCAGATAACCCAGCTTGTACGTGCCTAGAGGCGCCAAGCTATTCTAGCACTACCCTTGAACTATTTTAGTCAAACGTATTTCACACACTGGTGTATTCCGAATTATAAGGGTTAGTCTTGTACGGCACCTGTTGACTGAACCCGTAGGATTCCCTCAATATGAGCGTGTGGATGGACTAGATGTCTGCAAGCCAGAGGCTTAGGGTCTCACGAGCTCCCCCCCCCCCCCCCTTTCCCCCCTCCCCCCCCCCCCCCCCCCCCACTGCACGGGATGATGCCAGTCTGTGCCTGCTGCCTGTTGGTCTGGACGAGTCGCTGGGCGAGTGTGGGAAAGACGCTGTTGGACTGGGCGAGTGTGGGAAAGACGCTGTTGGACTGGACGAGTCGCTGGGCGAGTGTGGGAAAGACGCTGTTGGACTAGACGAGTGTGGGGAAGATGTTGTTGGACTGGGCGAGTGTGGGAAAGACGCTGTTGGGCTGGGCGAGTGTGGGAAAGACGCTGTTGGACTGGGCGAGTCGCTGGGTGAGCGTGGGAAAGATGCTGTTGGATTGGGCGAGTGTGGGAAAGACACTGTTGGACTGGGCGAGTGTGGGAAAGACGCTGTTTAACTGGGCGAGTCGCTGGGCGAGTGTGGGAAAGACGCTGTTGGACTGGGTGAGTGTGGGAAGCACAGACAACAATCTAAACATCTCCCAGCGGCACAGATCCGCATGATCCCTCAGGACCCATCATGATCTATGCCCCATGGAGATGTACGGAGTGTAGGGCTGACGAGAATCTTTGGAGATGGAGTGTAGGGCTGATGAGGATCTACGGCCCTAGGGGATGTATGGAGTGTAGGGCTGATGAGGATCTACGGCCCTAGGGGATGTATGGAGTGTAGGGCTGACGAGGATCTACGGCCCTAGGGGATGTATGGAGTGTAGGGCTGACGAGGATCTACGGCCCTTGGGGATGTATGAAGTGTAGGGCTGATGAGGATCTACGGCCCTAGGGGATGTATGGAGTGTAGGGCTGATGAGGATCTACGGCCCTAGGAGATGTATGGAGTGTAGGGCTGATGAGGATCTACGGCCCTAGGGGATGTACGGAGTGTAGGGCTGATGAGGATCTACGGCCCTAGGGGATGTATGGAGTGTAGGGCTGATGAGGATCTACGCCCCTAGGGGATGTATGGAGTGTAGGGCTGACGAGGATCTACGGCCCTAGGGGATGTACGGAGTGTAGGGCTGATGAGGATCTACGGCCCTAAGGGATGTATGGAGTGTAGGGCTGACGAGGATCTACGGCCCTAGGGGATGTATGGAGTGTAGGGCTGATGAGGATCTACGGCCCTAGGGGATGTACGGAGTGTAGGGCTGATGAGGATCTACGGCCCTCGGGGATGTATGGAGTGTAGGGCTGATGAGGATCTACGGCCCTAGGGGATGTATGGAGTGTAGGGCTGATGAGGATCTACGGCCCTAGGGGATGTATGGAGTGTGGTCTATGCGCACGGTACAGACTGCCTATCCGCCGTCACGTCGCTCTCGTCCCTTGTTGCCAGTCGCTGGTGTGAAACGGATACTGGTAATTTGATACCACAACTCTAGGCCGTAAGGACCAAATTCACAGACCAGCGTGCAACAATGTAAATGTCCAATGTAAAAACACAAGAAACGGCAACACCACTGACGCCGCATCTTGTTGACTTTCACGCCACGCGTCTTGGACACCACTCGCCCACTGACACCACTCGCCCGCTGACACCACTCGCCCACTGACACTACTCGCCCACTGCACAATAACATGCGTGTACATTCCCACTAGCGCTGTTCACTTTGAAATTGTTATCCAGATAGTTTTCAGTACAAACAGTACGCACGCGCGCGCAGTTGGTAAAGGTCTGACTGCTGACGTGGCGCACGCAAAGCCAACTACATGTCAAAACACTGATGCCCGAACAAAGTCCACCCGTTTTCCTTCGGGTATCGTCTGACTAATGACTTCCCTTCTAGCCTATATCATACTGAGGCTAAAAGCTTCAAATTTGTACACTGCCATATGCAAGCTACCTTATATTATTGTGTGTGTGTGTGTGTGTGTGTGTGTGGTGTGTGTGGACGCGCAAGTGCGTTAGTGCATTCAAGTGCGTGTGTTTGTGTTTAGTGGACTATATATTTTGTATCACTGTGCTTTGATGTCCCCGTTTTATGTATATTTTGTACTTAGTTGTAGTTGTAGCAACGGCAGGTACGAAAAATGACATAGTCACTGACTGTGTTAATATCTTCACCGTTGTAAAATAAAACTTCATTGATTCATAGTAGTTACAGGTAAGCATATAGACCAATGGCTTTAGTTCAAGGGTAGTGCCAGAATAGCTTGGCGCCTAGAGGCGCCAAGCTATTCTAGTACTACTCTTGAACTATTTTAGTCAAACGTATTTCACACACTGGTGTATTCCGAATGATAAGGGTTAGTCTTGTACGGCACCTGTTGACTGAACCCGTAGGATTCCCTCAATATGAGCGTGTGGATGGACTAGATGTTTGCAAGCCAGAGGCTTAGGGTCTCACGAGCCGCCGCCCCCCCCCCCTTCCCCCCCCCCCCCCCCCCCGCACTGCACGGGCTGATGCCAGTCTGTGCCTGCTGCCTGTTGGTCTGGACGAGTCGCTGGGCGAGTGTGGGAAAGACGCTGTTGGATTGGGCGAGTGTGGGAAAGACGCTGTTAGACTGGATGAGTCGCTGGACGAGTGTGGGAAAGACGCTGTTGGACTGGGCGAGTGTGGGGAAGACGCTGTTGAACTGGGCGAGTGTGGGAAAGACGCTGTTGGACTGGATGAGTCGCTGGACGAGTGTGGGAAAGACGCTGTTGGACTGGGCGAGTGTGGGAAAGACGCTGTTGGACTGGGCGAGTGTGGGAAAGACGCTGTTGAACTGGGCGAGTGTGGGAAAGACGCTGTTGGACTGGGCGAGTGTGGGAAAGACGCTGTTGGACTGGGCGAGTGTGGGAAAGACGCTGTTGAACTGGGCGAGTGTGGGAAAGACGCTGTTGGACTGGGCAAGTCGCTGGGTGAGTGTGGGAAAGACGCTGTCGGATTGGGCGAGTGTGGGAAAGACACTGTTGGACTGGGCGAGTGTGGGAAAGACGCTGTTGGACTGGGCGAGTGTGGGAAAGACGCTGTTGGACTGGGTGAGTGTGGGAAAGACGCTGTTGGACTGGGTGAGTGTGGGAAAGGCGCTGTTGGACTGGGCGAGTGCGGGAAAGACGCTGTTGGACTGGGCGAGTGTTGTAAAGACGCTGTTGGGCTGGGCGAGTGTGGGAAAGACGCTGTTGGACTGGGTGAGTGTGGGAAAGATGCTGTTGGACTGGGCGAGTGTGGGAAAGAAGTTGTTGGACTGGGCGAGCATGGGAAAGACGCTGTTGGACTGGGCGAGTCGCTGGGCGAGTGTGGAAAAGACGCTGTTGGACTGGCTGAGTCACTGGGCGAGTGTGGGAAAGACGTTGTTGGACTGGGTGAGTGTGGGAAAGACGCTGTTGGACTGGGCGAGTGTGGGAAAGACGCTGTCGGAATGGGCGAGTGTGGGAAAGACGCCGTTGGACTAGGCGAGTGTGGGAAAGACGCTGTTGGACTGGGTGAGTGTGGAAAAGACGCTGTTGGACTGGGCGAGTGTGAGAAAGATGCTGTTGGACTGGGCGAGTGTGGGAAAGACGCTGTCGGACTGGGCGAGTGTGGGAAAGACGCTGCTGGACTGGGAGAGTGTGGGAAAGATGCTGTTGGACCTGGGCGAGTGTGGGAAAGACGCTGTTGGACTGGGGGAGTGTGGAAAAGACGCTACTGGGCGAGTGTGGGGAAGACGCTGTTGGACTGGGCGAGTGTGGGAAAGACGCTGTTGGACTGGCCGAGTGTGGGCAAGATGCTGTTGGACTGGGCGAGTCACTGGGCGAGCGTGGGAAAGACGCTGTAGGACAGCCGAACAGAATGCCACAAAGCAGTGCACTTGCCGCGACTGGCGACAATCTGCGTGTTGCCGTTATCTACTGCTCGCGTGATTAGTTGTCAGAGAAAACCCAACATGACTTACCAAGCTGTCTGAGCGCCGTAGCCTTGAGAGTGGGGGGCAGGTTCTCTAACTGAAGAAGCGTATCATACCCCTCTCGGGCGGCCTTCACCTTGCCCTGAAAAACAATCACCATAACAACCGATCAAACACAAATCGTAATAAAAATAGTATTTAACCACCACTATCACCACTCAGTGCCACCCCCAAGCCCCCCAAAAAAGAAAAAAAAAAAAAAAACAGAAAAAAAAACAAAAAAAAAACAAGAACTACTAAACTAAGCAGTGAAAGTGAAGGCTGCACATGTTGTGTGGCTTCCAATGGACAAGGTCATGAATCGCCCCCCACCTCCCACCCCCCCCCCCCAAAGTTTACTATACAGAGCGTAATGAGGGGGTGGAAGGTGCCCCCCCTCCCCCCCCACCCCCTAGTTTACCATACTGAGCGTAATGAGGGTGTGGAAGGTGTAATCAGCACGGGGAAAGTGCGGTGTCAGATGCATTCCGCTTGACCGTTGGTCAGCAGCGCTTTTTGTCGATAGGATTCCTACAGGAATAACAACATCCTGTCATCCTACAGGAATAACAACATCCTGTCATCCTACAGAATAACAACATCCTGACATCCTACAGGAATAACAACATCCTGACATCCTACAGGAATAACAACATCCTGTCATCCTACAGAAATAACAACATCCTGACATCCTACAGGAATCATCACAAGCAAACCCACTACCGGTACTCAAAGTTTTAGAGAAAACAGGACTGAGCCAGGACGAGACACAGCTTGCCATCAGCCCCTGCGAGGGTTCATGCGGCCCTGTATCTACTGGAGATGTGCAAGTTACTTGTACTGTCGATACACGGGTTTTTGCACACTGGGTGGAGACCTCGAGCCTGATCTACTGCACAACAAAGTCAAGTCCATTTTCACACAAAACTGCACAAACTGTCTGCCCAGTGAGCAAAGGCCATCGCGCCGACGTCGGTCCGCGTATTGGGTGTTGCCTTTACTGTGGGGACGTGTGAGAACGTGTACGTCCAACCTGTGGTAAGCACGCTTCACTGTCCGTGTAAGCCAAGACCGCCGTACAACATCCGTGTAAGCCAAGACCGCCGTACAACGTCAGTGTAAGCCAAGACCGCCGTACAACGTCAGTGTAAGCCAAGACCGCCGTACAACGCCAGTGTAAGCCAAGACCGCCGTACAACGTCCGTGTAAGCCAAGACCGCCGTACAACGTCCGTGTAAGCCAAGACCGCCGTACAACGTCCGTGTAAGCCAAGACCACCGAACAACATCCGTGTAAGCCAAGACCGCCGTACAACGTCCGTGTAAGCCAAGACCGCCGTACAACGTCCATGTAAGCCAAGAACATTGTACAACGTCCGTGTAAGCCAAGACCGCCGTACAACGTCTGTGTAATCCAAGAACATTGTACAACGTCATTGTACAACGTCAGTGTAAGCCAAGACCGCCGTACAACGTCCGTGTAAGCCAAGACCGCCGTACAACGTCCGTGTCAGCCAAGAACATTGTACAACGTCAGTGTAAGCCAAGACCGCCGTACAACGTCCGTGTAAGCCAAGACCGCCATACAACGTCCGTGTAAGCCAAGAACATTGTACAACGTCCGTGTAAGCCAAGACCGCCGTACAACGTCCGTGTAAGCCAAGACCGCCGTACAACGTCCGTGTAAGCCAAGACCGCTGTACAACGTCCGTGTAAGCCAAGACCACTGTACAACGTCAGTGTAAGCCAAGACCATTGTACAACGTCAGTGTAAGCCAAGACCATTGTACAACGTCAGTGTAAGCCAAGACCACTGTACAACGTCCGTGTAAGCCAAGACCGCCGTACAACGTCCGTGTAAGCCAAGACCACTGTACAACGTCAGTGTAAGCCAAGACCATTGTACAACGTCAGTGTAAGCCAAGACCATTGTACAACGTCAGTGTAAGCCAAGACCATTGTACAACGTCAGGTGTAAGCCAAGACCACTGTACAACGTCAGTGTAAGCCAAGACCACTGTACAACGTCAGTGTAAGCCAAGAACACCGTACAAGGTCAGTGTAAGCCAAGACCCCTGTACAACGTCAGTGTAAGGCAAGACCACTGAAAAACGTCAGTGTAAGCCAGGACCACTGTACAACGTCAGTCACGCATAGCAACGTCAGTCGCGCATAGCATCTGACTGTTGTGGTGTCACCCGTCTATTTGGTGCCCATGACAACAGTCTGTATCAGCCACAAACACCTACACATCACGTATTTTGTCAGTGAGTACGTGTGTTTTGTGTTGTGTGTGCGTGTGTGCGCGTGCGTATCTGCCTCTGTGTGTGTGTGTGTGTGTGTGTGTGTGTGTGCGTGCGTGCGTGCGTGCGTGCGTGCGTGCGTGCGTGCGTGCGTGCGTGAGCGCATGTACGTGCTTTAGACTTCTCACCTGAATCTCCAATAAATGTGCAATGTGGACTCGTGCTGAAAAAGATCAAACATAAAGCAGGAATTATTTGTGAATCTATACAGTAACGGCATAAAAATGTGCCCGCCTAAAATCCTAAGATATGCTCACCACACACAAGATGTAAAATCCTGATGGCGCCAAGCTAATCTGACACTATCCTTGAATTATCATGGTCGGTCTGTTGTAGTGTCGCGGCTAAATGTGTTAGTACGACGTGATTTATCAGGTAATAAATAAGACTAGATGTCAATTACCTGACTGCCCTAAAAAATACCTGATTTATCAGGTAATAAATAACACTAGATGCCAATCACCTGACTGCCCTAGAAATACCCGAGTACAACTGACGTGAACCTGCACAATCCAACGCCGAATCCAACGCCCGGGCCACTGGATTAACACATCCTGCCCCACGACTGAAATCCCCGAATTCTGAAAGCGCCCTCTGAAGGACCGTACTACTACTACTACTACTACTACTACTACTAATAATAATAATAATAATAGCTACTTATATAGCGCTTATCTTTAAATAAGCTCTAAGCGATTTACAAATAAAGAGTGGGAGTGGAGGGTGTCATAAAACCAGAGAAACAACGGATTCTGCAATACACACGCGCGCGCGCGCGCACACACACACACACACACACACACACACACACACACAGAGGTACATAATGACAAAGAACTGAGCTACATTGGGGTATCGAACAGGTGGGTCTTTAGGGCAGATTTAAAGGCAGTGAATAAGGGAGAATGTCTAATGTCTAAAGGTTAGGGAGTTCCAGACGACAGGTTCAACGTGCGCAAAACAACGGTCACCTCTGGTTTTGTATCTGCAGAGCGGTACTCTGAGAAGGCGCGTGCCACTACTTGAACGGAGGGAGCGGGAGGGAGTGTATAGTTGAAGAAGATCAGCGAGACAGACAGGGGTAGAGTAGTTAATAGCTTTGTAGCACAGACAGGCGCTAGGGACAGATCGACCATGATAGTTCAAGGATGGTGCCGGAATAGCTTGGCGCCTATGGGCGCCAAGCTATTCTGGCACCACCCTGGAACTATCATGCCCGATCCATGTCTTCTTGTGGTGTGTCGGGGTTGAAGGAGTTAAGATATATTACCGGTAATCTCTTGTCTACGTTAGGAAGCCGGACGGGGGGCACCACCCTGGAACTATCATGCCCGATCCATGTCTTCTTGTGGTGTGTCGGGGTTGAAGGAGTTAAGATATATTACCGGTAATCTCTTGTCTACGTTAGGAAGCCGGACGAGGGGTGGGGGGGTGGGGGGGTGGGTGGGGTGGGCACAGCGAGAAAGACTGTTAATAGTACTGATATCGGAAACAGAGCCCAAGTCGGACTTGATCGTAATTGGTGCGGTCAGAAACAAGGCTGTTGGTATTCAGCTCGAGACAACAATGCTGATGATTACAACAATGCTGATGATATGATTACAACAATGCTGATGATTACAACAATGCTGATGATTACAACAATGCTGATGATTACAACAATGCTAATGATTACAACAATGCTGATGATTACAACAATGCTGATGATTACAACAATGCTGATGATTACAACAATGCTGATGATTGATGATTACAACAATGCTGATGATTACAACAATGCTGATGATTACAACAATGCTAATGATTACAACAATGCTGATGATTACAACAATGCTGATGATTACAACAATGCTAATGATTACAACAATGCTGATGATTACAACAATGCTGATGATTACAACAATGCTGATGATTACAACAATGCTGATGATTACAATGCTGATGATTACAACAATGCTGATGATTACAACAATGCTGATGATTACAACAATGCTAATGATTACAACAATGCTGATGATTACAACAATGCTGATGATTACAACAATGCTGATGATATGATTACAACAATGCTGATGATATGATTACAACAATGCTAATGATTACAACAATGCTGATGATTACAACAATGCTGATGATTACAACAATGCTGATGATTACAACAATGCTGATGATTACAACAATGCTTAACAATGCTGATGATTACAACAATGCTGATGATTACAACAATGCTGATGATTACAACAATGCTAATTTCAGCGCGTCACGCTGCACGATACGGGTAACCCTTTGTCCACCTGGTCACCGGTTAGTTATTTGGGTTTAACGCCAAGCAGGCAACTAAGGCCACCTCACGGCGGTCACCGGTACTATGCAGGGCAGGTGGTTGGTTGTACATTGCTTAACGTCCCGACTTCAGCAAGGCTTTCTCAGGAAGTGCCTGCACTGCTTGTGAAAAAAAAAAACTAAACAGAATATTGAATGTATGTCGCCAGCCGGTCCAATAGGTTAAATAAACCTACGACATGAGGCCTAAATAAAGCCAAGACCATTTAGCAACAGACATCCAATATCAAGAGCTACAGGCAGCGCAGACAGTAGGGAGATTTTAAAAAGGCAAATACAGGTGAATAGACCAAGGGTAGACAGAAACACATGCCCCAGAATAGAGGGGAAAACCCACCCTGTGGGGCTGACCAGGGTGACCCTGGGAACTAAAAAGTAGTTAACCCCACCCAAGTCCCCCAGGGCAGACCCGGGTGGGGGCTATGCAGGGCAGTATGTGATGGGAACTCCTTACGGTACCGGCGGCTGCATGGGTTACTTTTACGTCAGACTTCATAAAGAACGCTCTCTGTCGCTGTCACAATCACAAGCAAGGGCCAATCATAAAGAATGCTCTCCCTCTTTCTCCCAGCATCCAGACAAAAAAAGGTCACTGTGACATTACACGCCCAGTCAAAAGTCACCTTCCCTTCCCCCGCCCCCCCCCCCCCCACCACAAAAAAAAAATCCATTAGATGAACCCTAAATAGACCCCTTTCCCCAATGTCCCCCCAACCCCTCTTCCGTCCCAAAATCCGTTACGAGCCATCTGCTGCACCTGCTCAAAAGGGCGATAACCATGACTAGCTTATGTAGAACCCCGATGGCTCAATCCAACTACAGCGGTGCGATACAAATACACTGTCACGCTCCGATCAGCTGGTGTCACAGAGTTTGACGTGCGCCTATAGCTACAGGAGGGGCCGACAGAAATATAGTGGTGTCACAGAGTTTGACGTGCGCCTATAGCTACAGGAGGTGCCGACAGAAATATAGTGGTGTCACAGAGTTTGACGTGCGCGTATAGCTACAGGATGTGCCGACAGGAATACAGTGGTGAGACAGAACACATTGTCTTATAGGGGTCCGTTGATAGTAGCTTTGACTAATGCAAATCCACTGCGCCACCGCGTGCGCGCCAGCGCCTATACTAAGCTCAAGACACAAGGGTGGAAACGAAAGGCTCAAAGCAACCATCCTCCTAAAACCCCGAACAGAACAAACTCAGTAGATATTTTGCCACAAATCTACACCAACCCAGTTGTCCGCCGATCATATCTGATAGTTTAGTATCGAGGCTTTTTGCAAAGTGAAGCATCATTTTTGCAGACGCCCATCGTAAGGTTTTAGATGTGTCATTGGGTTATTATGTAAATTAGTATATCCAATGAAATTAAAACTAGAGTGCGTCTTACTGTCGACATGAACTTGTGACCCGGGTTGCACGCAGCAGTCGCGTTAGTAGTTCAAGAGCTAGCCCGACCTATTGTGCACCCCCTCCTTCCCCCCCCCCCCCCTTCCCCAGTACTCAATAAGATGGGTTTCAAAATGTACCTTAGTATGTCCTGAGATGTTTAAGCAATGTTCCCCTAAAATCCTTAGGAACACACCAGAGATATAGCCGATGACGCAAGGATATCTCCATTCAAGCTCTTCGCGGATGCTAAAATGATTGATTGATTGTACATTGCTTAACGTCCCGACAGCAACAAGACTTTCTCAGGACCTGCCTGCACTGCTTGTGAAAAAAAACAACAGAACATTGAATGTATGTCGCCAGCCGGTCCAATACGTTAAATAAACCTAAGACGTGGGGCCTAAATAAAGCTAAGACCATTTAGCAACACACATCCAATATCAAGAGCTACAGGCAGCGCAGACAGTAGGGAGAGTTTAAAAAAAGGAAAATACAGGTGAACGGACCCAAGGGTAGACAGAAACGCATGCCCCAGAATAGAGAGGAAAACCCACCCTGTGGGGCTGACCAGGGTGACCCTGGGAACTAAAAAGTAGTTAACCCCACCCAGGGCAGACCCGGGTGGGGTTGCTAAAATGAGGTTGAGAAACATTTTCCTCTAAATAAATCTGATTTCATCCCAGAAGCCAAAATCAGGCATTATTATGTTAAAGCACACCTTCTGCGTCCTCTGCAAAAAAAAAAAAAGAATAAAAAATATATTGAATCTGTGGCTCACAGAGAAGGTATTTGTGCACCAGTAAATGGTCAATTCATCAAAATCGCCACAAAAAAAAGACAAAAATAATGTGTCAGATGCCTTCAGACATTTTCTATAGCACTGACAGTCCATTTTCAGGCTTACATCATTAAAACAGGATGTCACAATTATTATAAACTTGACTAGGTGATGTTGTGATCACTATGAGTGCCACATTGATTGATTTTGTATCCCTACCCCCAAGTTGTAAAAATACACAAAATTAATTTAAAAAAATTACTGAAGTTATTCCATTTCATTTTGACATCTCTTTACCTATTAAGTTTCAATAATTTGAGCATAAAGTCAAGAAAATGAGGAAAGTCGGCATCCTTTATGATACGTTTGTGGTGAATGATAGCTTTTTCCCATTTAAAATTGCCAAATTGGGAAACGTACGTTGTGTCCGATGCCCTCAGAAATTTTGTATACAACTGATAGTCTTTTTTTTAGGTTTTAATGGTTAGGATAGAGTACCACAGTTACTCCCAACCTGATTTTATGATGCTGTGATTCATTTAGGGGCCACAGTGGCTGAAAATGCTGCCCTACCCCCATTTTACCAGTACGCAAAGGAACGCAAAATGATCATAACAATTGATTATGTCATACTCCTCTGTTTAAATTTGTTTAAATGCCAGTTTTCTTAACAAAGTATGCACATTGAGCATAAAATTTATAATCATTTCATTAAATTTCAATGTGAGCCATCAATTTAATTGTAATTCGTTTTTGTTAAAGCATAAAAAGGGGGAAACACCAGCTCGGTCAGACCAGTAGTGGGGTACCAAGATACTTCAACAATATGAAACACTCCCTGCAAAATCAAAAATGCCAGGCTTGACAAGATGCAGAACATGGGTCATTCTCATGATGCAGTGACATTCTTAGAGCTATCTGGAGTATTTCTTAACATTGTTTTCCCTGTTAGGAACCATCAAACTTTATTATGCATATTCATATTTACACCTTTCTAGACAAAAATAAATGAAAAGAAAAGACCATATCAGACCCGCCTTACGCTAGGTAAAATATCTCCTAAAAGACCAACTAGTTTCACTCATTCAGTCCATCATTTTTGCCTTTTTTCTCCACTAAACAAACAGCAAACAAATTGATTGGTCACATTTTGATCAGAATACAGTGCAACGTTCCACATATTTTACGGACATTAAAGGGATCGGAGACACGACACCTCCCTGAGATACATCTTCCCTGAGTTTGACAAGACTGCTGAGTGTGCCGTCGACTTCAATCATGCAATTCTGTTGAAGAGGAAGTCTTTCAGCCATCAGTACATCATGCCTCCAGATCCAGATGGTACGGTAAAAGCTTTAGTTTACAACACCCCCCCCCCCCCCTTTTATGTTCTTAATCCAAAATAGTTACAATTAAATTGATGGGTCAAATTGAAATTAATGAAATGATCACAGATTTGCATACTCAATATGCATACTTTGTTAAGAAAACTGAAAACAAAAATATTTAAACAGAGGAGTATGACGTAAGCAATTTGTATGATCATTTTGCCTTCCTTTGCGTACTGATAAAATGGGGGTAGGGCAGCAGATTCAGCCACTGTGGACCTAAATACATCACAGCATCATAAAATCAGGTTGGGAGTAACTGTGGTACTCTGTCCTAACCAATAAAACCTTTAAAAAAAAGACCTATCAGTTGTATACAAAATTTCTGAGGGCATCGGAAACATTACTTTATTATTTGTTTTTGATTTCGCGGAAATGGCCATTTACTGGGTGCACAAATACCGTCACTGTGAGCCAAAGATTCAATATTTTTTCATTCTGTTTTTGCTGAGGACGCAGAAGGTATGCCTCAACATAATATTGTCTGATTTGAGCTCCTGTAATAAACTCTGATTTCGAGGAAAATGTTTCTCAAGCTCACTTTAGGATCTGCGAAGAGCGTGAATGGAGGTACCCTTGTGCCATCGGCTTTATCTCTGGTGTGTTCCTAAGGATTTTAGGGGAAACATGACTTAAACATCTCAGGACATTCTCAGGTACACTTTGAAACCCATCTTATTGAGTATTGAGCACAGCTCAATTGTCAACATCTTTTCCAGTAATTCTCTTCGACTTTAGACAAAGTAAACACGGCAGAAAACAATAGATGCACTGCAGTGCATAGAGGCCTCTTTCACGGCTCGCTACTAAAGGGTTTAACGTTCAACTCTAGATGGTTTGAAAGAGGTCCGTGCATGCTGGGATACTTCCGGCCACATCTAAAATTTCGCGAGCGTCTTCGTGGAAATTATTATCAACAATTTTGCAAACTTTTCATTCAAATTTGGCACAGAGGTAGCTGATGATAATACCTTCCTATGTATCCTAATTTAGTTGAATGATCGCAAAGGTCAAGGGTCAGAGGGGTTTCACAGATGTGTGAAAACTGATTAAATTTTGAGAAAACATGGATTTTGTTAGTGCAGAGGACATCCCTTTACTTATTGTCAGACGTAGACAGAAACGCATGCCCCAGAATAGAGGGGAAAACCCACCCTGTGGGGCTGACCAGTCAGGTGACACTGACAACTAAAAAGTAGTTAACCCCACCCAAGTCCCCCAGGGCAGACCCGGGTGGGGGGGGGGGGGGGGAGGTATTTTTCTACCACGTTTGGGTTTGAAGTTGTGAATAGTATTTGAGAAAAAATAAATTATGTCCAAAACTAGCTATTTTTGATACATTTCCTGATCCCCTGTGACTTTGATCTCTGTGAGAGGCCACTGAAATGGGTATGTTTAGAAAGGTCTTGCCACAAAGTAACCTTGGGCCAAGTTCGAAGACTGTAGCTTGAATAGTCTCCGAGAAATTGCCAACGTTAAAGTTTACCACGGACGACGGCGGACGGACGACAGACGACCACTGGCCCAGAACATAGACTCACTTTTGCTTGGCACGTGAACCAAAAATGAGTCGATATTGACACCAGACGCAAACAGCTGGACAAACCAATTCTGCTTGGGTTTTGTGTATTTAGTACATGACATAAACGTTCTGTGTTGTGTACAGTCGACACAATTCGTCTGGATCAGTTGTGTGAGGAGGGGGGGGGGGGGGAGGGGACTTGGCGCAGGAACTCTGATTTCCCCATGAAAAGAACATCAGTTGTGTGATGAGGGGGGGGGGGGGGGGGGGGAACTTGGCGCGGGAACTCTGATTTCCCCATGAAAAGAACATCAGTTGTGTGATGAGGGGTGGGGGGGGGGGGGGGGGGGACTTGGCGCAGGAACTCTGATTTCCCCATGAAAAGAACATCAGTTGTGTGAGGAGGGGGGGGGGGGGGGGGGGGGGGAGACTTGGCGCAGGAACTCTGATTTCCCCATGAAAAGAACAGTTGTGTGAGGAGGGGGGGGGGGGGGGGGGCACTTGGCGCAGGAACTCTGATTTCCCCATGAAAAGAACATCAGTTGTGTGATGAGGGGGGGGGGGGGGGGGGGAGGGGACTTGGCGCAGGAACTCTGATTTCCCCATGAAAAGAACATCAGTTGTGTGAGGAGGGGGGGGGGGGGGGGGGGCTTGGCGCAGGAACTCTGATTTCCCCATGAAAAGAACATCAGTTGTGTGAGGAGGGGGGGGGGGGGGGGACTTGGCGCAGGAACTCTGATTTCCCCATGAAAAGAACATCAGTTGTGTGAGGAGGGGGGGGGGGGGGGGGGCACTTGGCGCAGGAACTCTGATTTCCCCATGAAAAGAACATCAGTTGTGTGAGGAGGGGGGGGGGGGGGGACTTGGCGCAGGAACTCTGATTTCCCCATGAAAAGAACATCAGTTGTGTGAGGAGGGGGTGGGGGGGGGGACTTGGCGCAGGAACTCTGATTTCCCCATGAAAAGAACATCAGTTATGCGACCATCACTTTTACGACCCTTTAGATGCTGACGGCCTCCCCCCCCCCCTCCCCCCCCCCTCCCCCCCCTCCCCCCCCCCCTCCCCCGTTATCTAACAGTTACAGGAGACAGATCAACCGTCATAATTCATGGATAGAACCATCTAACAACCATGTGCCAGTTGCAGGAGATGGATCGACCATGATAATTCAAGGTTAGTGCCACATTAGCTTGGCGCCTAATAGCGCCAAGCTAATCCGGCACTACCCGTGAATACTAATGGTGATCCATCTCTTGCTGTAGGGGAGTCGGTGCTAAATAGGTGAAAGGACAAGGGAAGCGTGGAAAAGTACAGGTAGTGCTCCCCCCCCCCCCCCCCAAGCACGCCCGGCACTAACCAGGCACACACTCTCGCCAAACCCCGCCCCTGCCGGTGCTCATGAGAACATATGCCTCTTGGAGATCTGGCAGGGGCTCCTGAGAATCTCTGCTTCGTGCAGTGAGAAGAGCTGTGCCACTACCTTTAGAAAGTGCTTGCTGAGAGATTGTGCCACTACCTTTAGAAAGAGCTTGCTGAGAGACTGTGCCACTACCTGTAGAAAGAGCTTGCTGAGAGACTGTGCCACTACCTTTAGAAAAAGCTTGCTGAGAGACTGTGCCACTACCTTTAGAAAGAGCTTGCTGAGAGACCGTGCCACTACTTTTAGAAAGAGCTTGCTGAGAGACTGTGCCACTACACTTTAGAAAGAGCTTGCTGAGAGACTGTGCCACTACACTTTAGAAAGAGCTTGCTGAGAGACTGTGCCACTACCTTTAGAAAGAGCTTGCTGAGAGATTGTGATACTACCTTTAGAAAGAGCTTGCTGAGAGACTGTGCCACTACCTTTAGAAAGAGCTTGCTGAGAGATTGTGACACTACCTTTAGAAAGAGCTTGCGGAGAGACTGTGATACTGCCTTTAGAAAGAGCTTGCTGAGAGACTGTGCCACTACCTTTAGAAAGAGCTTGCTGAGAGATTGTGACACTACCTTTAGAAAGAGCTTGCTGAGAGATTGTGCCACTACCTTTAGAAAGAGCTTGCGGAGAGACTGTGCCGCTACCTTTAGAAAGAGCTTGCGGAGAGACTGTGCTACTGCCTTTAGAAAGAGCTTGCGGAGAGACTGTGATACTGCCTTTAGAAAGAGCTTGCGGAGAGACTGTGCCACTACCTTTAGAAAGAGCTTGCGGAGAGACTGTGATACTGCCTTTAGAAAGAGCTTGCGAAGAGACTGTGTCACGTTGCTGAGAGACTGTGTCACTACCTTTATTCCAGGCTTATCATCTGGCGCGCGTCATTATTACTACTGTCAATGACAAATACGCCATTAGCAATCATCTGCAACAACCACTCTTGTTAACAAGGAAATAGCTGTCTTCACTTAACTGTACAATATCATCATTATTGTTATATTATTCCTGTCATTTACTATTATTACTATTATCATCATATTATGGTACTATTTTCTATCCGCCGTGAGATGACCTTAGTCGCTTGCTCGGCGTTAAACCCAAATAACTAAATAACTATTTTCTATTATTACTATTATCATCATATTATGGTACTATTTTCTGATATCGTCCATCTGTGATAAACGCGTAATCTTGTCAACTAATATTAACTCAATAAATGGAATTGACCTTAAACTGCAGACAGTGATGAGTGTGGTATCTACACAGGTTAGGGACTGCACAGTAGGGCAGTGGTATCCACACAGGTTAGGGACTAGACTGGACTGCACGGGAGTGGCATCTACACAGGTTAGGGACTGGACTGGACTGCACGGGAGTGGTATCCACACAGGTTAGGGACTGGACAGGACTGCATGGGAGTGGTATCCACACAGGTTAGAGACTGGACTGGACTGCACGGGAGTGGCATCTACACAGGTTAGGGACTGGACTGGACTGCACGGGAGTGGCATCTACACAGGTTTGGGACTGGACTGGACTGCACGGGAGTGGCATCTACACAGGTTAGGGACTGGACTGCACGGGAGTGGCATCTACACAGGTTAGGGACTGGACTGGACTGCACGGGAGTGGCATCTACACAGGTTAGGGACTGGACGACACAGCAGGGCAGTGGTATCCACACAGGTTAGGGACTACACAGCAGGGCAGTGGTATCCACACAGGTTAGGGACTGGACGACACAGCTGGGGAGTGGTATCTACACAGGTTAGGGACTACACAGCAGGGGAGTGGTATCTACACAGGTTAGGGACTGGACGACACAGCAGGGGAGTGGTATCTACACAGGTTAGGGACGACACAGCAATGGAGTAGTATCTACACAGGTTAGGGACTGGACGACACAGCAAGGGAGTGGTATCTACACAGGTTAGGGACTGGACGACACAGCAGGGGAGTGGTATCTACACAGGTTAGGGACTGGACGACACAGCAGGGGAGTGGTATCTACACAGGTTAAGGACTACACAGCAAGGGAGTGGTATCCACACAGGTTAGGGACTACACAGCAGGGGAGTGGTATCCACACAGGTTAGGGACTGGACGACACAGCAGGGGAGTGGTATCCACACAGGTTAGGGACTACACAGCTGGGGAGTGGTATCTACACAGGTTAGGGACGACACAGCAGGGGAGTGGTATCCACACAGGTTAGGGACTACACAGCAGGGGAGTGGTATCTACACAGGTTAGGGACTACACAGCAAGGGAGTGGTATCCACACAGGTTAGGGACTACACAGCAGGGGAGTGGTAGCCACACAGGCTAGGGACTACACAGCAGGGGAGTGGTATCCACACAGGTTAGGGACTGGACGACACAGCAGGGGAGTGGTATCTACACAGGTTAGGGACTGGACGACACAGCAGGGGAATGGTATCTACACAGGTTAGGGACTACACAGCTGGGGAGTGGTATCTACACAGGTTAGGGACTACACAGCTGGGGAGTGGTATCTACACAGGTTAGGGACTGGACGACACAGCAGGGGAGTGGTATCTACACAGGTTAGGGACTGGACGACACAGCTGGGGAGTGGTATCTACACAGGTTAGGGACTGGACGACACAGCAGGGGAGTGGTATCTACACAGATTAGGGACTACACAGCTGGGGAGTGGTATCTACACAGGTTAGGGACTACACAGCTGGGGAGTGGTATCTACACAGGTTAGGGACTGGACGACACAGCAGGGGAGTGGTATCTACACAGGTTAGGGACTGGACGACACAGCAGGGGAGTGGTATCTACACAGGTTAGGGACTACACAGCTGGGGAGTGGTATCTACACAGGTTAGGGACTGGACGACACAGCAGGG
>BTPG01000007.1:2581351-2590078 GCA_036245525.1 Semisulcospira habei
AACTTTTTAAAAAAATGATACAAAATAATAACACTTAACATTCATCTTATACCATACACACACACACACACACACACACACACACACACACACACCCAACAATATAGATAAATGCATAATTATATTACATAAAACATTAACCATCAGGGTTTGTTTAAATGCCCAGTGTTGTTATGTTTGGCTCATCAGGTAATCGAAAAGTTTCGTTTTAAAGATTCCAAGCGAGGCTATAGTCTTCAAATGTGCAGGAATAGTGTTCCATGCAAACGGTCCAGAAAAGGATAAACTAGTTTTAAAGAGGTCAATTCTAGGCAGAGGTAGGGGTAAAGTATTGTTCCTTGAGGACCGTTCGCGTTCTTGCTGTGGCACAAATTTGGTGGTTAGATACTGCGGTGTCATGTTATTTAATGTCTTGTGCATGAGGATGCATTTGTTGAAACTAAGTTGTTGACGCAGGCCGAGAATGTTTAGATGTCTAAATTTGTCTGTGGTAGGAATGGGCCGCGTATCTATCATTTTGACAGCTCTTTTATATATAGAGTTTAACCTGAGAGTGACAGAGAGAGAGAGGGGGAGAGAGAGAGAGAGAGAGAGAGAGAGAGAGACAGAGAGAGAGAGGGAGAGAGAGAGAGAGAGAGAGAGAGAGAGAGAGAGAGAGAGAGAGAGAGAGAGAGAGACAAAGTTTCATTGATTCATTCATTAATTCTCTCTCTCTATTTTACAACGGTTTAGGCATTGACATCGTCATCGACACAGCCATTTTACAAACCTGCCGTTGCTAACAACTACAAGACTAACTACAAATATACATACATATAAGTAAACATAATACTTACAAACAGATGACAACACTGTTCACATAGACAGATATACTCATAGACTCACAGACAACCCCCCCCCCCCACTCCACCCGCCCCCCCTTCACACATAGACAGAGCTAAGTAGTCCAAATGATAAATGAAAAGGATAATAGACTTAATTGGGAATAAATTGGACCCAGCCTAAAAAGAAACATATAATACAAGTGATTAAGGCATCACTACGAGTGATCCACAAAATATTTGCAGAGACCCTTTTTAAAACAGGCTAGCGAGGAGGTGAGACAGAGAGAGAGAGAGAGAGAGAGAGAGAGAGAGAGAGAGAGAGAGAGAGAGAGAGAGAGAGAGTTTGTCATGTGTGTAAAGGGGGTACAAAAGGGGTTGGGGGTGGGGTGGGGGTGGGGGTGGGGGGCTGACTGCTTGAAGGAGGGGTCAAGTTGGCAAACTCACTTTCTGCGTTGGTGATGGTGCATTCACTCTCGTCAGACAGGCGCAGTTTGAAATGCTGGGGGGAAAAAAATGTAAACAAAATCAACAATTAGAAAAGTGTGTGATGCAAGCTGTTTTCTTTTCTTCCCAAAACCAACACAGCACACACACCAAAATGCCTTCAGACCAACTGTCAATGAAATGTTCATTAATGACAGGCCTGTGTCCGATATCGGGGCAACGTTGTTTGTATCGCCAGTATGAGCTGCTGCAAGTGACATCATTATCATTACTGTCAATAAAATGTACATTAATGACAGGCCTGTGTCCGATATCGGGGCAACGTTGTTTGTATCGCCAGTATGAGCTGCTGCAGGTGACATCATTATCATCACTGTCAATAAAATGTACATTAATCACAGGCCTGTGTGTCCGATATAAGATAAGATAAACTTTATTGCCAGATGCACAAACATTAAGAATTTTTTGCGGCGTAACTGATGAGCGTCCATGTTAAGATCAACACATAAAACATACATACATCACAATCAAGCAGACTCTAAAATACATAAACCACACATATGTATAGCAGTCATTGTGCTAAGTATGTACACACATCTAAGTAAGTAAAATAAGATAAATCTATAGCATAATAAGCATATTATGACAACAAACACCGCCAAGTGAGCCGCAAAAAAAACAGATTAGCTAAATTCATATGTATTTGTAAAGTGACTGTATATCCTGTTTAAGACGAGGTTTTATAGAACATTATAAGAACTATAAACAACTAAGATGGGCTGTAGGTAATTCTAAAGGGACTTTGGGTCAATCTGCTGAGTTATATCATATCACAGCCACATTAGACAGGGCCTGAACAGCCAAGGGATAAAAGCTCTTCTGAAAACGAGTGGTTTTGGCCTTAATGGATCTAAAGCGTGAGCCAGATGGAAAGGATTCGAACAGGCTATGTATGCAGGATGGTGCTCGTCATGTATGATGGAGCTCGCTCTCTTGATGGTGCGTGCGTGGTACAGAGATTCCAGCGAGAGGAGATCGCTTCCAACAATATGAGATGCTGCTTAATCACCCCATTTAATTTCTTGCCGGCTTCGTCGGTTGCGCTGCCATTGAGAAGGTAAAGGCCCCGCCACACATGCCGGTTGTGCCCCGATTTTGAAGCCGATTGCGGATGACGTCATATATCCGATCCGTTCCCAATGGTCTGGGAATCGGGTGTCTAGAACCTGCTCTATTTTTCCCGATCCGAATCGGCCCCGATTGTAAGCTTCAACCAATCAGAGCGCGTCTCGCAAAGCATGTCGTTCAGTTTGAAAATAATAATAATAATAATACTGTTATTATATAGGCGCCTTTTCTCAATTTTTGGGCAAATCGACTCAAAGCGCCGCGAACTGAAACCAACACGCACACTCACGTAACAGACACGGATTTACGCCATTTAAGACACAGTACAAGACAGACGAAGGGCCAGTTCAACTACTGAAGTTACAGAGGTTTTTGATCGCTTGTATTTTTTTTTATTTTTTTTTTTTTTATTTGTAACGTGGCCTGAAACCGGTACCAAAGTGTGGGGGGCGGGGGGGGGGGGGGGGGTGGGTGGGTAGAAGAACCGGAGTACCCGGAGAAAGAACCCCCCGACGGTCCGCCCGAATTAACGGTGACACTTACTAGAGGAGAAAAGTCCGACGCCGGAACCCGTTTTCGAACCTCGCACCTTTGGCATTGGTGGCAGGCGCCTTAACCACTGCGCCACGGACCGCCCCGTGGCGGAAGATCAGTACCACCTTCGTTGCCGATGTCTCGCCCGCCTCTTCCCGAATATTATGCAAAACTGCTGATAATGCAAGCACATCATCATCACTGTCAAAACTAGCAGCCATTTTGCAGAACAGGTACGACTTTGATCTTCGGTTCAAACCGGTCGGCTAAACAAGTCGGGAAATGTGTGGCAGTGCACACGTTTTTATAGTCCGGCCCGATCCCGATTCGAAACTGCTCGGGAATCTGCCTCAAAATGGCAGTGCGGTAAAACTGCACCATGATCTGCTGACTGACGCCAAAAGACTTCAACCGCCGAAGAAAAAACAGGCGCTGCTGGGCTTTCTTTACTAGCTGTTCAATATTCTTCTCCCATTTCAGATCATGCGAAATGAGAGTACCCAGGAACTTGAACGCTTCAACAATTTCAATATCGTTTCCTTGGATGGTTATGGGGAGGGGGTCAGTTTTCTTTTTCCTGAAATCAATTATCGGGGCAATTATCATTATCGGGGCAACGTTGTTTGTATCGGCAGTAGGAGCTACTCCAAGCGACGTCATTATTATCACTGTCAATGAAATGTACATGAATGACAGGCCTGTGTGTTTCGTGTCGCCAGTAGGAGCTGCTCCAAGTGACGTCATTATTATCACTGCCAATGAAATGTACATGAATGACAGGCCTGTGTTACCAGTGTGTGTTTTGTATCGCCAGTAGGAGCTGCTCCAAGTGACGTCATTATTATCACTGTCAATGAAATGTACATGAATGACAGGCCTGTGTGTTTTGTATCGGAAGTAGGAGCTGCTCCAAGTGACGTCAGTATTATCACTGTCAATGAAATGTGACATGAATGACAGGCCTGTGTGTTTTGTATCGGAAGTAGGAGCTGCTCCAAGTGACGTCATTATTATCACCGTCAATGTAAATGTACATGAATGACAGGTCTGTGTGTGTGTGTCTTGTATCGCCAGTAGGAGCTGCTCCAAGTGACGTCAGTATTATCACTGTCGATGAAATGTACATGAATGACAGATTGATTGTACACTGCTTAACTTCCCGACAGCAACAAGGCTTTCTCAGGACGTGCCTGCACTGCTTGTGAAAAAAAAAAAAAAACAGAATATTGAATGTATGTCGCCAGCCGGTCCAATACGTTAAATAAACCTACGCCATGGGGCCTAAATAAAGCTAAGACCATTTAGCAACACACATCCAATATCGAGAGCTACAGGCAGCGCAGACAGTTGGGAGAGTTTTAAAAAGACAAATACAGGTGAATGGACCAAGGGTAAACAGAAACACATGTCCCAGAATACAGAAGAAAACCCACCCTGTGGGGCTGACCAGGGTGACCCTGGGAACTAAAAAGTAGTTACCCCACCCAAGTCCCCCAGGGCAGACCCGGGTGGGGGGACATGAATGACAGGCCTGTGTGTGTTTTGTATCGCCAGTAAGAGCTGCTCCACGTGACGGGGACAAAGCAGCTCTGACGTCATCAGCTCGGCACCTGACAGCACTATAGAAGCCTTTGTTTTTGTTCATTAAACCAATAAGCACCGACAGACTAAAGCAGGAGATGGACTGGCCATGACTGTGTTTTGGTTCATTAGTTCATTCTACCCCAGCACCGAAATCCCCAAATGTTGCCGTTGACCTCTGAAGACTGCATTGCAGTGCAGGACAAAGATCGACCATGATAGTTCAAGGCTGATGCCAGAATAGCTTGGCGCCCATAGGCGCCAAGCCAAGCTATTCTGGCATCACCCTTGAACTATCATGGTCGATCCATAACTTGCTGTGGTGTGTCTGGGGTAGAATGAGTTAACCCAATAAGCACCAACAGACTAAAGCAGGAGATGGGACTGGCCATGATAATTCAAGGGTATTGCCAGACTAGCCTTGAATTATCATGAAGAATTATAAATCCGTGTCCGGGAACTAGTACATAGTTATGAAGTGCTCAAATCTGGGGCAACATGGCAAGGGTATTGCCAGACTAGCCTTGAATTATCATGAAGAATTATCGATCCGTGTCCGGGAACTAGTACATAGTTATGAAGTGATAAAATCTGGGACAACATGGCAAGGGTATTGCCAGACTAGCCTTGAATTATCATGAAGAATTATCGATCCGTGTCCGGGAACTAGTACATAGTTATGAAGTGCTCAAATCTGGGGCAACATGGTTTGGTTATTTGGGTTTAACGCCGAGCAAGCGACTAAGGCCATCTCACGGCGGGATGGGTAAAAATCTGGTCAGCCAGACTAAAAGCAAGGTCTTAAGACAAGATGCAAATATAGATTAAAAATCTCAGGCTAAAATGTCGCACATGTCTGGAAAAGAAACGTCTACAGACTCTCAAAAAGGGCAAATAAAAAAAATTCACATAGTCTATGAATGCTCAGATTTTGTTAAAAATATTGCATTCTCTCAAAAAATTGAAGATTTTGTCCGGGGGAACATCCCGGAACAAAACCTTCAAGGAGTCTGCTGTGAAGTGTTTATATCTGGTGTCAATTAGGTCAGCACAATACAGCAAAAAGTGTCGAACAGAAAACTGCTCATCACAGGCAAAACACCATGGACGCTCATCCTGTTTAAGTAAGTAAGAGTGCGTAACATATGTGTGCCCGATGTGGAGCCGAGCAAGGACAGTCTCCTCACGGCGGCTGCCGCAGCGGAAAGGTAGACTGTCAGACAACTTAGGAAGAGCTTCATGAAGCTTGTTCCCTTCCTCTTTGTCCCACTCGGACTGCCACTCGCGGGCTATGTACGCACTAATAACAGGTTTAAAATCACTATAGACAGTCTGTGTGTCAGGGACAGGGTCACTGCGGGCACTGTTGGCAGCAGAATCTGCGATTCTGTTGCCTTCGATGCCCACATGGCCTGGGACCCAAATAAAAATGATGTCATAATATTCCTTCATCAAGTCCGCGTAGAGCTCTCTAATCTGCACCAGCAGTGGATGGTCTGTTCCCGCGCCCTGAAGGGCCTGCAGGGCAGAAAGAGAGTCAGACAGAATCAGGAAGTTCCTTTCCCGAGACTGATAGGCATGCTTGAGTGCTAGCAGAATGGCCTGCAGTTCTGCACTAAATACAGAGGAATGGTCAGGGAGACGGAGCTTAAATGGGCGTCTAGGATGGCGAGAGGACACTGCAGCCGCAGCCACCCTCCCATCCTCAGACTTGGACCCATCCGTATAAAGACGACAATAGCCAGGAAAAATTGAAAGGAGTTCATTGAGGCTCTGTTGGTATATGGCTGGTGGAGTACAATCCTTCTTGTGGGCAGTCAAGTCCAGCAAGATGTCAGGAACTGGTAGTAGCCAGGGTGGAGTGACGTGTTGCAGAGATTCCGAAACTTTGTCCAGGTCCACTCCGGCCGCCTGCAGATGAGGTCGGACACGGAAGGAAAGTGGACGGACAGCTCCCGGATGGGCATCGTAAATCTCTGCAAACGACGGGTTAAAAACACAATCATAGGCAGGATTTTCTGGATGGGCCTTCAGCTTCAGAACGTAGCTGAGCATGAGGCGGATGCGGCGGAGCCTGAGAGAAGGCTCCCCTGCCTCTGCATACAGACTAGGAACTGGAGATGTCCTGAAGGCTCCCAGACATATGCGCAGACCTTGATGGTGAATTGTGTTCAGACGCTGCAGAACAGACTTGGAAGCCGAGCCATATACCACAGAGCCGTAATCCAGTTTGGACCGAACAAGGGCCCGGTACAGTCGAAGTAAGACGATGCGGTCTGCACCCCAGTCAGTACGACCAACGACACGAAGAATGTCGAGGGCCTTCCGACAAGAGGTTCTAAGGTAGTTAACATGGTTGCAGAAGGTCAATCTTTTGTCAAAGATGACCCCCAAAAACTTAGCCTCTTCAGCCACCTTAATTGGCACTCCAGCAATGCTCAGGCTAGGTTCTGGAAAACATTTCGTCTGGTTAGTAAAATGCACACAGACTGTCTTGGAGGGCGAGAATCTGAATCCATTGAGAGACACCCACCCCTGGATGCGATCAACGCACAGCTGCAAGCGCCTCTCAAGGGACGCAAGTCCTCGACCTCGTGCACACAAAGCAAAGTCGTCCACAAACAAAGAGCATTCAGAATCATCCTTGACGGCCTTTACAATGTTATTTATTTTAATGCTAAATAAAACAGGAGATAAAATACTGCCCTGCGGGACACCCATCTCCTGTTCAAAGGAGTCGGAGAGGGTGGAGCCCACACGGACTTGGAACGACCTGTTGGACAAAAAATTGTGAATAAAAACGGGCAGATGCCCTTTAAAACCCATGTCCGACAAATCAGACATTATACCATGCTTCCAGGTAGTGTCATATGCCTTTTCAAGATCAAAGAAAATTGCATAGACATGCTGCTTGTTGACAAAAGCATCTCGGATAAAAGACTCAAAGCGGACTAGATGGTCAGTTGTACTACGGAAGCGCCGGAAACCGCACTGGAGGTCTGTGATGAGACCCTGTGACTCAAGATGCCCCCCCTACTTTCCATAATTCCCACTCTAACCCACTAAAACCCACCCCATCATACCCCTACAATTCTTACTAATCCTTTACTTCCTTCACCAACCCTTCAATTTCCAATTCCCCCCCCCCTCCATTCTCCCCTCATTCTTCCCCATCCCTTAACACCTCACATTAACCCTTCAATCTCCTACCCTTCTATCCACACTTCCTCATATAACATCTATCACCATTCATTACAACCACCCTCTCTCTACTACCCAAACATCCATTAATCATCCCAACATCCCCTACCCCTTTTCAACACTACAACCCTAACACTCACACCCCACCCCTCCCCTCAACACTAAACCAAACAACATTCCTCCCTTATCCACCATCAATAATCCTCCAACATTTCCCATTATTCTTCCCTCCCAATTCCCTCCAAAAACACATATCCCCCCATTCCCACACACCTCATTCTCCCTCCTCTCTCCCCATCCACCAAAACTCCCCTCAACCTCAAAAATTTCTTCTACACTCCTCACCCTCATCTCCTCCTTACACCTTCCTCCTTCTAACCTAAACCCCCATACCTTTCAAACTCCTATACAAAACCCTTAACCCCACAAATCAATCTCTTCAACCTCCCATCCTACTATCTCTCAAATTCCAATAAATTTCAATCTTCCACAACAATCCCCATTACACACTTAACTCTTTCTATCATATTCCTAAACTTTCATTAAACCATCCCACCCCCCCCCACTCCTACCCCCCCTCCCCTTAAAACCTATCCATCCCCCACACATACCTCTCTCATCCTCTCTCTTCCCCCCTCTCCCTAACTAAACAATCTCAACCCTTCCCCCTTCTCCACCACACCCTATCCTCATCCTTCACATTTCCTATTACCACCCCCCTTACTACTATCCCAACCTACCCCTACCCTCATCTCTCCTTCACCCCCCTATCTTACACTCCCCTCCACTCACTTCCATCTAACTCTACATACTTATCTCCATAACCCTCCCCACTTAACCTAATCTCCCCCCCAAAACCCCAATCCAATCCACACTATTACCACCCCCCTTATCTCATCCTAACCCCACCCATCTCCACCCTTTCTTTTTCCTAATCAACACCTATCCCCCACACAATACCTCCTCCCTATCATTATTCTTACCCACATCACATTAACATTAAAAAAACCTTACC